>SNQJ01S0067579.1:11799-39675 GCA_010110895.2 Picea sitchensis | reverse complement strand
TTATATATTTTTGGGGTTGGGTTTCACATCCCAACTTCTTCCCAAAATATGGCCTCAAATCGGGCTCTAGATCCTCCAATAATGGGAAAAATCCAATTAAAAAGGGCTAAAGTACATAAAAATAAGCCCAAAATACATTAAAATATCTTAACATAATGTTAAAAAACCACTTTTAGCCAAAAATATGTGTGTGCCCCTTTTTCGTCGTCCTTTGGTCATCTGGAGGGCCATGTGGCCACGTTCTAGAGCTCCAACAATGTCGCACTCGCTAGTCCTCTACACTCCAGGTCATGTGGCAGCGCCATATAGCCGAGTGCCAGGCCCCGAACAACACTTGTGCCCTTTCCATATCTCCTCGACTAGCGCTTGGTCAACGGGTAGACCCTGTCGACCGAGTGTTTTACCCTTAATCCTTCACATCATCCCTTTAACATTAATTAAGGTCATAATCCTTAAAATTCATGCCTCTTGCCATGTTGTTTAGAATATTGTTGGTAAGTCATTGCCTATGTCAGAGGTCTCGAGTTCAAATCCTGCGGAGTACAAAAAAAATTTGACCTAGGCCTTATTAGCCCGATTCGGGGTGCCACGTGGTGTCGTGTTATTGGGCCACGTTTCACCTCATGATTGGACCGTACTATTGACTCATTGATCCAATCTCCACATAGTCAACTTCCCAGTCAACACTGCCATGTGTCAAATATGTACAGTCAACACTATACATGCCACGTGTCCTAACCGGATGATGTCACATCATTGTCATACCAGAAACATGTCATGTTGCTACTGGTTCCACTTCACCGTACATATTTCCATGTCAGATTTCATACAATGCCACATGTCAACTTTTTACTGGTCCAACTCGACTCTGAAATTCCAAATTCACATGCCATATGGCACGCACTAGTGCTTCCATGACATCATGCTAACGTCAACATGACATACTGTTGACTGTTGATGTTTGGACAACATTGGGAAGACATTCTCTTATAATAATAATTAATAATATAATTATTGATTATTAAATATCATATATAATAAGTAAATGATAATAATAAATAGTTATTGATTATTCAAGGGACGCATCCTTTCATGGATGGTTACCATATGCTCCCTATATATGGAACACTCATCATTGTAATAAAAAATTGATCATATCTCATATCAAGAAAAAAAACATGGTATCAGAGCGGGACTATGATTGACTCCCTCACGGGAGGGCCCAGGGAAACGGAAAGGAAATGGGAGACTGTGAGAGTTAGATTCAGAAACCAATAATATGGATGGATTCGGAGAACTAGGAAACCATAAATCTAGATGGATTCAAAAACCTCATAAACTAGTCAATTGCATTTATTGATTGATAAAATTGCATGTTCGCCATACTGGAATCACAATTTCAAATTTCCAACGAAATATAGAGAAAAAGTGAAAACGCCTGAGCGTAAAGTGTGTCATTAAAAGATTCAATCTTTTGAGCGTGTTGATTGGACAGACCTCGGGATAATATATGCATTTTAATCAATTTGTATTGTTGGTCACATGGATGACATGAAAATGACGACAACATTGGATGAGTTAGGTCAACATTGTGTTATTTCCGACAGTGTTTTTTTTTAACATAAGTTTTATTTTACGCCAAGACCAATATGAGCAGTCGCATGTAGGTATGATATATGTGACAGAATAAAAAAAAATGTATTGGAAATTGACCAAATCAATATAATAGGCAAATGTTTAAACGGGTAGAGGTAGATCGATGTTGTTCATCATTTTTCCCATTGTAAGGACAGAGTAATATTCTTCCAATGAAAGATGAAGGGAAAAATACTGTAATTACTATATTTTTTGTCCTCTTTATACAAAGATGAAATGATTCTAAATTCATGGGAATATAAAGGCTTGATGCTTCTTGTTTATACAACAAGAGTAAAGTGGAGAGCTTGAAGTATCGATTGAGTGCCAAATAAAACAATCATGTTATCTAAAACTTATTATCAATGTTAATATGGAGGTGTGGTGTTTTCTCTCCTCTATCCGGCTAACCCCTCTAGACAAGGGTTTCCCTAATTAGTCATGTGAGGTGACTAAGGGAGTAATGCTCAGTTGGGTACAAGTATTGCCTAATCCATGTGAGGTGACTAGGTGTGAATAATACGTGAAGCTTAGCCTTGCCTATGCCATGTGAGGTGGTTAGGTGTGAATGAGGCTATAGTCATAGTCTTGCCTATGCCATGCGAGGTGGATAGGTGTGAATAAGACTACTGGGAGAGGAGAAACATCACAACATGGTCATGGAGACTATGGAAGTGGTTGTGTACTATTGGACAACATTGAAATAGTTGTGTTCTATTGGTTGATTGCATCATAGTCATAAAGAATGTAGCAGATGATTTGATTTATAGATGGCATGGTAGTAGTAGGATAGTAATTGATTACAGAGTAATCAGTGGATTACTAGATGAAATAACCAAGACATTGGTTTCAAGAGGAAACCTCAATATGTCTTGGGGTACATTGGTTCCATGAGGGAATCTCGATGTGTCCTAGAGATGTTTTAGGCAGGGATCAAGAGGGAATACATCTTTCCTCACAACCCTCAACAGAATGGGGTCATACAGAGGAAGAACAGATCTATTTTTGAGACAGTCAAGGCAATGATTCATGATCAACATTTACCTATGTTTCTTTGGGAAGAGACATCCATGACTGTAGTGTATGTTAAGAATAGAAGTCCTCATAAGACTTTGAGGAACATGATGCCCTAGGAGGTCTTCATCAAAGTGAATCCTGAGGTTGGAAACTTCGGGATATTTGGGGTTTCCAATATACATTCATGTACCCAAGGAGAAAAGGATCAATCTAGACCCTTCAGGAAGAAAGGGTACATTTGTGGGGAACAATGAGTCTTAGAAGGAATACTAGATCTACATCCCTAGTCAAAGATAGATTGAGGTGAATATATATGTTACCTTTGAGGAGGACGTATAATTTAAAGAGATCTAGAGGGTCTCACATGGATATTGATAAAATTGATCCAATTGATCTTGTTGATCTTGTAGCTCCAACTGATGTTCCCAAAGATATTGCAGTAGGTCGGAAGAGGCCTACATGAGATCATTAGACTCTGTAGGAGGAAGAAGGATATGCATCTCCTCATGGTACCTTCTGAGTGAGAAAGTTACCTTAGAAATATTCATGCTATGCCACATATATGAGCCACATAATTCATTTTGAGCATTCATGATATGAGGAGGCAACTGGTCATCCAATATGGAGAAATGTCATGATGGAGGAGTATCAATCAATCATGAAGAATGATGTGTGGGATACCGATACTTCAAGGGAAGTCTGTAGTTGCTTCCAAATGGATCTACAAGATCAAACACATAGTTGACGGGAGCGATGAGAGGCACAAAATGATATTTGTTTCTAGAGGATTATCTCAAATGGAGGGAATAGATTATGAGGAGACATTTTCTCCTATTGCTCCATACACTTCTATCTGGATGATTATTTCCCCTAAAGCATCCATGGGTTGGAGAGTACATTAGATGGATGTAAAGAAAAGATTTCTCAATGGAGATATTGAGGAATAAGTATACATCGAGCATCCAAATGGTATCGTGATACATGAGAAGGAGTCTCATGTGTGCAGGTTGAAGAAGGCCTTGTATGGACTCAAACAACCACCTCGAGCTTGGTATGAGAGGATTGATGGACACCTGATGATTTTTTGGCTTCAGCAAAAGTGTTTTCAATCCCATCATATACTACAGTATTGTTAATGGTGAGTCCCTGATTTTGGTCTTGTATGTTCATCATTTATTCCTCACTGATACAGAGTTCCTTATTGTTGAATGCAAGTATGCATTGTCTTCTAAGTTTGAGATGAAGGACCTTGGTATGATGCACTACTTCTTGGGAATAGATGTGTGGCAGAGAATTGATGAGATATTTCTAAGTCAGGGGTAGTACACAATTAAGATATTGAAGAAGTTTGGGATACTAAACTTGAATCCCGTGGCTACACCATTGGTGACGAATATGAAGAAACTAATTATGTCTTCTTCCAATTTTGATGAAATTGATCTGACTCTTTACAGACACTTGATTGGATAATCGATGTATCTAGTTAACACCAGACCAAATATTTTCTATGCAGTGAGTGCACTTAGCCAGTTTATAAGTCAATCGATATAGAAAAACTGGATTGTTGTGAAGCATGTGTTGAGATACGTGCGAGGCACAGTTGGACATGGTATGAGATATACTTCTAGTATTGATATGATATGGCAGGAATATATTGACTCTGATTGGGAAGGGATTGTAGTGGATAGAAAAAGCACCTTCAGGTGTTTCTTCACTTTGGGATCTTCCAAGGTTTCCTGGTGTAGTAGGAAACAAACTTATGTGGCTTTGAGAACAACAGAAGAAAAGTACATTGCATTAAGTATGTCAGTCCATGAAGCAGTGTGGCTTCACAAGCTCCTTGCATATTTATCCGAACATGTTCTTGATTCCACCATTATTCATTATGGTCAACAAAGTTGTGTGAAGATCTCAAATAATATAGCGTTTCATGACAAATTGAACCACATTGAGATCAAGCACCATTACATTCGATACATGGTGCAGAGGAAGGAAGTATTGGTGCAGTACCTTCCTATAGATGAGTAGGTTGTTGATGTTCTTGGCATCGCAGATAATGCCTCCCTCACTGAGAGGGAGTGTTGATGTTTTCATCTTCTTGAGACATTCTCCAGATCATACTCCTCTATGACTAAGTTGAGTTTATCTGTGATGCCACTTATCTGAGAATGGATAAGTGGGACACTTGTACGATAATGGATAAGTGGGACACTTATCTGATAAGGGATAAGTGTGTTATGAATTATATCCCAATGTCCCTTGTGGAAATCACATGAGGACATGTCAAGGGAGTTGACCCTAGTGTTTCTAGAGGGTGTATCCTCTAGAAGTCCACATGGGAGTGCCATGTATGACAAAAATTCTCCAGATAATACTCCTCTATGAATTGAGTTGAGTTGATCTATGAGGACACTTATTCAAGAAGGGATAACTGCATTTGTGCTTATATCCCAACATCCCATGTGGAGATCACATGAAGAAATGTCAAGAGAGGTTACCCTTGACATCACACACTATGGGGATTTGACCCTAAGTGTTCCTAGAGGAAGTAGCCTCTAGAAGTCCACATGGGAGTGCCATGTGTGACAAACCTTTTTCTACTATGGTGGTTGTGTACCACTGGAGGATATTTTGTGTCTTTGGACATTATTTGTGTACTACTATGGAAATATACCTCCCTAGCTAAGAAGGAGTGTTGATGTTTCAACATCAGGCAAAACTTCTCCTAGATTGGGTTGCAGACCAAGGGAGATAGGATACATTTATCTTAAAGGTCCACTTGTGGTAAATAGGCCCAAACGTAGTCCTTCCTTGATCATGACAAGGAATAATATGGCTTGGAGGTGCTTGAATTGTTTTTCATGTGTCAGTTAGCATCAGGATGACATTCACTCATAGGTGTGTAATTGTAGTGAAATATCCAGGTGTGGTCTTTGTCCTAGTCATGGTGATTTGACAAGGAATAATAAATAATCAATATGATATGTGCTACCACATGTGACCCCAGAGTGAGCCTGATATTAGAGAGATTTAATTGGCTTAGAGGGAGAGTTACAAAAGGAGTTTCTCCTCAATTCAGGTGGGAGACAGATGTCTCCCAAGACTAACAGACAAGTGTTATAAGTCTAGGGTGAAGTTTGTATACCTCAAATACAAGCTTGGCATGATGTAGAATGTATCCCTCATTGATAGGGAGTGTTGATGTTTGGAAAACATCAGGAATACATTCTCTTAGAATAATAATTAATAATATAATTATTGATTATTAAATTTATCATCTATAATAAGTAAATGATAACAATAAATAGTTATTGATTATTCAAGGGATGCATCCTTTCATGGATGGTCACCATATGTTCCCTGTATATGGAACACTCATCATTGTAATAAAAAATCGATCATATATCATATGAAGAAAAACAACACGGACGATATCTACCACATTAGTTGTATGACCTTTGACCAGTTGACTTTGACTTTTGACTTTTATGTGTTTGACCTGAAATTCATATTGTGATAACTTCGCCATACAGAGTCCATTTTTGAAAAAGAATATACTACCAGAATTGGAATGACGAGCACTACGTAATGGTGTTGGTTTTGTTCAAATCCGAGAAATTCAATTTTTTGGTATTTTTGGATTCATTTGGATCACTGTGTGAATTCCGAGATTTGTTTCCAACAACATTCTTAGAGATGCCAAGGATTTTTGGGGAGTTAGTAGAGATGAAGATTTTGTTGAAGCCAAATGCTAAACATGTGAAGAAGAGACCATATATAATGAACCCGACGTATAAGAAGAAGGTAAAATTAGAGATAGACATGATGTTGGAAGATGGAATTATAGAACCTATTGAAGAATCAGAATATATCACTCCAATGGTAGTTTAGGAAAAGAAGACAGGAGGAATCAAGATATATGTAGATATGAGAAATTTTAATGATGCTTGTTTACATGACCTATTTCCTACCCCATTTATAGATGAAGTTTTGGAAAATGCAGTATGGCGGCACGAGGCTTAATCTTTCACATATGGATTCTTAGGATATCACCAGATCAAGATTGCGTAGGAAGACATAAATAATACCACTTTTGAGACTAAATGGGGTTGTTACCAGTACACAGTTATGCCTTTTGGATTTAAGAATGCACCAACAATATTTTCCATAGTGGTTTTCCCAGATTTCAAAGAGTTCATTCATAATTTCTTAGAATTATACTTAGATGATTGGAAAATATTTAATCTATTGAAAGATCATGTTGAAATGTTTCTCTTAATGTTGGATTGGTGTAGGAAGTATCATATCTCGTTGAATTTTAAGAAATAATTTTTTTGTGTGCCTTTTGGAGTTTTGTTGGG
Source organism: Picea sitchensis (assembly GCA_010110895.2). Classification (NCBI taxonomy): domain Eukaryota; kingdom Viridiplantae; phylum Streptophyta; class Pinopsida; order Pinales; family Pinaceae; genus Picea; species Picea sitchensis. The sequence goes on along the minus strand of SNQJ01S0067579.1, from coordinate 32,662 downwards.
CCATGTGGTGTGTAAACATGGCTTATAAGTTGACCCTCCAAACATAGTTGTGATTGTTGATTTTCCACCACCAAATTCAGTATGACAGTTGAGAGCCACATTGGGTCATACAAGATACTATAGGAAGTTCATCAGAGGTTATGTGCAAATCACAACCCCTATGGAGAAGTTGTTGAAGAAGGAAGATAATTTTAGTGTAATGAGGAAAGTCAAAAGAGTTTGGACACATTAAAGCAGAAGTTGGTTACAATTCCAATTTTGATATTCCCATATTGGAAGAAGGAGTTCTATGTTGATGTGGATTCATCATCTGTAGCAATAGGCACAATTCTATCACATCCTGGAGAAGGGTATTTAGACCATATGATTGTATTTGCAAGTAGGAAGTTATCATCTATAGAACATAATTGTACTACAGCATAACGAGAAGGATTGGCCATGGTGTATGCCTTGCAGAAGTTTAGATATTATATTTTGGGATCTCACTTTAAGATGTATACAGATCATTCTACGTTGAGATACCTAGTTAACAAACTAGTGTTGGGGCAGAGAATATGCAAATGGATATTATTTTTCTAGGAATATGACTTTGAGGTGATGATGAAAACAAGGAAATTTAACTCAGCACCGAATCACTTATCATGCATACTGTAAGGTGAAGTTTCAAGAAACTTGGATGACAATTTACCATATGCACACTTATTTGCAGTTCAGATGGTTGACAACTATTTTTCAGACATAGTCCATTTTTTAATCACGGGACTAACCCCACCATACTTGAAAATGGGACAAAATAAGCATCTAGTAGTGAAGGAAACAGATTATCATTTAATATCAATAAATTTTTCCAAGTTAGGCGCATATGGTGTTATTCCTAAAGTTGACCCTGATTGCTAAGGGGGAATCTAAGACACCTCAGTTATTGCATTGGTTTGTTTTAATATGTAAATAGAGTAGGTCAAATAGTCTGGCAGTTTAGAATAATACGTTGAGCATAAATCCAGATAAATATATAATATCTCATGTTTTCAAAGGCATTCACTTGGATGGAAAGATAATAAAGGACAATGAGATATAGAAGAACAAAGAATACATGTGAATACTTAAGTGTCAAAATTTGTTACCTTCATGCTTCCACTAAGAATATTCTTAGACTTTAAAATATATTTTAAGTATGAAACAAGTATTTGAAAAAAATATATAAAAGACAGGTGATGACAACAAAAATATTTCACCGTAATCAAAGATGAATTTTGTGAAAATTAGTACATCCTATCAATATTCATTTTATTCAAATAGAGAATAAATTATAGAGTATAGTTGTTACACATTATTTTGGTCATCTTAGTGATCCATTGACACCATGTGTTCATGTTCCCAAAAGAGCATTTCTTCATGAGGAAAGTGATTGACTTTCTCTTCTCAAAAACCCTATTAAGGAAGGTCGTCGTAGGCTACACCATATGTAGGGTACGACGATGTTTGTTCGTCGCCCTCTTCTATACAACTGGCATGTGACTTCTCCATAGGTTGCTCTACAGCTAGGGTGCGACGATGTCAAAAGGCTAAGAAAAATTCAAGCTTCATGAAAGTTCTATAAGGGGATCTTCTAGAAGATGAGGTGGCATATGTATGGTTGGGATCCTACTCACTTCTCTGATTTGGTGGGATGATCCTAATCTCTTCAACCATTTCTCTTTCCCCTATATAAAGAGGGATTTCTCATGGAAATGGCTAACGTTGATTCAAGAAACATTAATATTGAATAGGCTAAGAATTGGATGAATATTTCTACTTCAATTCATACTTGAGGGATTCATTTCAGTTTGTCAAGTCATTGTGGATCTTCTTCATTCAAGGTCGGAGAAAGTATGTGTGTTGGAGAAAAGGGTCATCGAAAGGGGACCTTCCAACATCAAGGCTTTGGTTGTAATCTCCACTTTCATTTTAATATGATACAATGATATGTTTCTTTCCCATAAAACTTGCTTTGTTTAATTGTATGATTCCTTGATCACATGCATAAGATCTCATTGTGACGCAGAACCCCCCTACCTCAGTAGGTTCTCCTTGACCTCTTAGTCTAAGGATCGTTCTTTAATCTCCCTTGAGTCGAAATGGCTCTTCGATTCCCAGCTAGAATCTTCACACTTGTAACTAGAAGTCCTTCTTAGGAGTTACACCTATGCGAACAAGCACTAGGTGTGAACTCTTACCCATGTGACCAACCAATGTGACCACAACCTTTTCCCGAAAAGGGCACGTTGGGTTTCGCGACTTCACAATTCCTATTGTTGAGTTCCCTAACTCCTTCAGATCTCGAAACCCTGAAATGGGCTAACAGACTTCTAGATCCTCCCTTATGTCTTTTTGATGTGACCCTCTGCCACAACCCGGAGCCCAACCTTTGAGTGCGTCAGAAATTCGTGACTCGGAAGTTCACAATACAAGGCTCCTACTTTTTCCCAAAGTCTGAACCCATGAATTCCTTGTTGTGGATCGATGGTTGAGATCCTTCCACGATCTGACGGTCCATATCCTGTCAAGATTGCACGAATTGGGATTTTGTGATTCTTTCCTTCTCATCACAACTTTATCCACACCTCTGAATTCCGAAATGACGAAATTATAAAACTATATCAACGACTCTCGTTGATCCATATTTGACATATATTCTCCCTCCTAAGCTTACGAATGCTTAAGGGCCTTCTCCTTAACCTTCCTGCTGATCTGCAAGATCCAACGGTCCACGAAAATTCGGCGATTCTCCCTCTAAGAATTTTAACCGTCCGTTCAACCTTCAATGGCTTATGACCAAAGAACTCGATGTTCCTTCCTTCAAACTTAACCTCTACGAGGTGACTACAAACTTCGTCCTTCCCTAGGCTTTCTTGAAGTCTCTATCCCTCCATTTATTTAGCACTTGTATGACTGCATAAAACTTTTTATCATATGTGGAATATTTAATCTTCATCTCATTCAACTTCTCACTGAAGTAAGCAATTGGTCTATTTTCTTGACTTAAGACTGCTCCAATTGCAAATCCACTCACGTCACATCTGACTTGGAATTTTTTACTGAAGTCTGGCAGAACCGGAACTGGGTGTCCAGTTATCTTCTCCTTCAGCAACTTGAAACTTTTCTCTACTTCCTCTTTCCAATGAAAAGGTTTATGTCTTTTCTTGACTGTGTCCATCATTGGTGCATTGATCCCACTAAAATTTCTGATGAAATTCCTGTAAAAATTGGCTTATCCATGGAAGCTTCTGACTTCAAAGATATTCCTTGGTGATGGCCATTCTTTGATTTCTTTTACCTTCTCAAGATCCATCTTCAACTCATTCGAAGAGATCACAAAACCCAAATAAATGAGCTCTTTCTTCATAAAAGATGATTTCTTCAAATTTATCAGTAATTTCTCTTGCTGCAACCTCCTCATCACTAGAGTTAAATGTCTCAAGTGCTCTTCCTCAGTCTTACTAAAGATTAGTATATCATCAAGATATACATTTACAAACATTCCAGTGAGATCCTTCAATCCATCAAGTCATCCATCCTCAGTAAAGGAAATATGTACCTAATGGTGATTTTTTTTATATCCCTCAAGTTTATACACATTCTCCATCCACCATCCTTCTTTGGACATAACATTGTTGTTACAGCTCATGGACTCAAGTTTTCCCTAATTAATCCCTTACCCATCAAATCTTAGACTTACTTCTTGACCTCTTCATTCTCCTGTGGTGTCAATCTGTATGCTTCTTTGTTTGGTAAACTTTCTCCTAGTATAAGGTCAATGTGATGGCTTATATTCCTGATGGGTGGCAACAAACAAGTTAAATTATCCACCACTATATCAGCAAATTCCTCCAACATTTCCCGAATTTCCTCTGGCATATCATCTATCGAAGCACTCATTAAGATGACTCTAGGTTTTCTTACCACAGCAAACTGCATGTCTTCTTATTTCTTGACTTCATCCAGAAGTTCCTTCCCACTCATGATAAGTATAGTATTTCTTCTTTCTTCTTTCACCTTCTTGTCTTTTATTGGAAGCAACATATGCATCCTACCATTCTTCTCCAATGTATATGTGTTCTTTCTTCCTTCATGAACAACATTTTTGTCATATCGCCATGGTCTCCCCAACAAAATATAGAATACATCCATAGGCATGACATCACATAAGATCTCATATCTATATCCTCCTATCTTAAATTCAACTAAAAATTGTTTAATGATTGTTACCTAATGTCCCTTTTGCAACCATGAAACCTTGTATGGGATTGGATGTGAAACGGTCTCCAGTTCCATATTTTCCACCATCTTTGTGGATATTGGATTATCTGTGCTTCCACTATCACCTTTCATACCATATCCTTGTTCTTGCAAGCGATTCTAAACAAACTATTTCTCTGGACTGGATTCTCCACCTCTTTCTCTGGCTTCAAGAGAATTTTACTCATCATTAAGGATGTTTCGCCTTCTGCATCTTTTGCCTCAACATTTCTCCTCTACGCTTATGAAAAGTGAGCTTCACCTCCTCCATCTCTTTTTCTATCAGGACATTCAAATTATTTGTGTCTAATCTTTCCACAGACAAATTTTATTTCACCTCCTCTGCCTCTTCCTCTTCCTCTTCCTCTTGCTCGCATAAAAGTGTTCTTATCGGCATATTGTCTTCCCTGTGAGCTTCCTCCTCTTTCAGGGTGGTTATGTGGTTTCTTCTCCTAATCCTTGGGCTTCTATACTCTGTCTTGGTAAACTTCTTTGCCTCTACTCTGACTTCTACCTCTTCCCCTTTGACCTTTCTTTCCGACCAATTTCTCTTCAGCCTTCAGAGCAATCTGATAAGCATCTTCCACATTCCTAATTGTTACCATGTTCATCTAATATTGAATTTCATATATCAATCCATTCATGTATCTGGTGACATTTTCATCATCACTCTCATGATGACTTGCTCTAATGTTCAGTATGTAAAACTCCTCAATGTATTATTTCCCTGTCATCCCCTTCTGTCTCAAATTTTTCATTCTTCAGAACAGATTAATTTGATATTCTCTGGGTATAAACTTGGCTTTCATTTTTTCTAACATCTTATCCCATCCTTTGATTCTTTTATTTCCTTTACAACGCATGTCAACCTATAGTTCATCCCACCACAGTGTTGCATGCCCTTTCAATCTAGTGACATCATGTTTTACTTTCTTATCTTCTTTGATGTATTCATAATCAAATTATTTATCCAAATCTCTAAACCAATCTAGAATCTACACAACATCTAAGCTCTCTTCATACATTAGAATATCCATATTTTCTCTAGCACATATTCTTGCAACAGATCTGAATAGACATTCTTCTGTAGCATCTTTGGCTACAACTTCTTCTTTGACTCCAGCCTCATTTTCACTTTCGGCTTCACTGACATCTCCACTATTAGTTTTTTGTCTCTATGGTGTATCCATAGCATCTAATCGATCATGAATTTCTCTCATTTCCCTTTCCACAGCTGGATGGGGAATTAGTCTCTCTTGACGTCTTCTCGATGTCATTGCTTAAATTTGTCTACGCAGAATCCGATAACAATTTTCCTCTATCTCCCCTCTACAGGAAAAAAACGTTGTCATCTAGGCTCTGATACCACCTGACCCAGCACCACCCTACCTTAGTAGGTTATGCTTGACCTCCTGGTCTAATGATCATTCTTTAATCTCTCTTGAGCCGAAATGGCTCTTTGACTCCCAGCTATAATCTTAACACTTGTAACCACAGTTCCTTCTTAGGAGTTACACCTATGTGAACAAGAACTAGGAATGAAATCTTACCCACATGACCAACCGATGTGAGCACAACCTTTTCTCGAAAAGGGTGCATCAGGTTTCACGACTTTGTAATTCCTGTTGTTGAGTTCCCCGACTCCTTTAGATCTCGAAACCCCGAAATGGGCTAACGTACTTCTAGCTCCTCCCTTATGTCTTTCTGATGTGACCCTCTACCACAACCTAGGGACCAACCTCCAAGTGCATCGGAAATTCACGACTTGGGAGTTCACAACATAAGGCTCCTGCTTTCTCCTTAAGTCCGAACCCATGAATTCCTTGTTGCAGATCAACGGTCCAGATCCTATCGGGATTTCACGAATCGATATTTCATGATTCTTTCCTTTTCGCCACAACTTTCTCCACACCTTCGAATTCCGAAATGACGAAGTTCGAACATTAGATCAACAATTCTCATTGATCTAGATCTAACGACTATTCTCCCTCCTAAGATTACAAATTCTTAAGGGCCTTCTCCTTAACCTTCCCGTTGATCTGCAAGATCCAACGGTCCACGGAAATTTGGTGATTCTCCCTCTGAGAATTTTAACCATCTGTTCAACCTTCAATGGCTTCTAACCAAAGAACTTGGCGTTCCTTCCTTCGAACTTAACCTCTGCGAGGTGACTACAAACCTCATCCTTCTCTTGACTTTCTTTAAGTCTCTATCCCTCCTGAACTTATAATTTGCTGCAAAATCAAGGATTTAAAGGTATCCTTTCACGCACTACTTGCAGCATTTGCAATAACCTCTGGTTATTGAACATGCCCACTATGCGCTCTCCTTGCGACAACAGTTCTTCAAACACTCTTATTGGTTGGTAAATTCTAAGAATTTCAATCGGCTTGCGCACAACTTGCATGGCTCTGTGTTATACTTGTACTTCTGCTGGTATGAGGAATAACGGTATGTCTCCTGAGATTTTCTGAGATGAAATTCATAACCTCGTCAACGCACTCTTTGTGGACTTTCACTGCACTCCTTGTAGAAATTCTCATGACCATAAACAATTGAAACTCATACTCTCCCTCTCACTGACTTCATACATTCAACATGAAATCATACATACACACACGGCATGGAAACAAATTCTTAATAGAACATATAAGAAAATTGTAAACATACCATTAAGAGATGAAAACAGTAATCACTACAACACCATGAAACTGAATTAAATCCTTCTCATATTAAGTCCAATGCTTCTATACATGGATTCAATAGCAACAACTATCTGCTTATACAACTTTTTGTTCTATTCTCCTAATATCTTTCTCTACTGCTCTCTTGCTCTTACAATGAGAATAATTGATTCAATACAATACATGTGAGGGAGATTTCTAAAGTTTTCCCTCCTAAACTCTAAGCTATCTAATCGAAATTAAAGTCTACAACTACTTTACATTTATTACAATAAATGCCTCCAACAAACAGATGAGAGCAACCGCTCATGATCTGCGTTACAATCCAAAAAATATTTAAGGGTAATCACGTCCCTCCAGCTAATACATTAATGTTTCATATTTTCAAATTCAAAACATTCTCAAAATATGCTTTGGTGCATATCCAGTTGTCTTCCACTCGCACGTGCTTACGATGCTCCTGCATCATACTCCCCTGGCTGGAAAAAAAATCATGAACTCTTGTTCATGAGCTCTTACATTGGTTGTCCATGTTTATGGATCTCTGCTTCACTTTCCCAACTGGCATCCTCAATCAGTTGTACCTTCCACTTTACCAAATACTCAAAATATGTCTTTCTCCAGGTCTTTTTTCTAACTCTCTGATCAATGATCTTTTCCATCTGCGGATTTTCAGCTACAGATAGTTGTTTGACCCACTGAACTTCTCTTTGACTCTCTACCCCATATGTTTCATCTTCTCTGTAAGGGTATAGATCTGTTATGTTGAATATGGGCGATATTCCTACACCATCTGGAAATTCTATTTCATAAACAATTGCCTCAAATTTCCTCAAGATATTACACGGTCCTATCTTTTTCATTTTCAAATTATTATATGTTCCCCTTGGGAATATCTCCTTTCAAACTAAATCTCTCTTCTGTTTTGATCTACTCTGCGCTTATATTCTTGGTTAGAATACTGCAACTTCTCTCTGATCTTATTGTGGATCTCTTGCATCTTTGCTGCAAAATCGTCTGCTCCAACACTTCTGAACTCACTCTGCTATATGTCTCTCAACTCAGATACTCCTCTTGGTTGCATTCCATACATTATCTGGAATGGAATTTCTCCTATGCTCTGGCTAGGTGAATTGTTATATGAAAATTCCGCTTGCGAAAGAATATGATCCCACTGATTGCGATGGTCAGCTACAAAACTTTTCAACAAGTATCCCAAACTTCAATTTGCTACCTCAGTTTTTCCATCTGTCTAAGGGTGATATGATGAGTTAAAATATAAACCTGTTCCCAGCTTCTTCCATAGTGTCCTCCAAAAATGACCAAAAAAATTGGTATCCTTATCTGAAACAATACTCTTGGGTAAGCCATGAATTCGAACAACTTCCTTGAAAAACAAATTTGCAATGTCTGTTGCATCACTGGTTTTCTGACATGGAATGAAATGTGCCATTTTGGAAAATCTGTCTGCTGCCACAAATATGGAATCACAACCCCTCTATGTCCTCGGTAGTCCTAACACAAAATCCATGCTTACCGCATCCCACGGCCTCTATGGTGTTGGCAATGGTTGATACAACCTTGTATTCTATCTTTTTCCCTTTGCGTGCTACCAAATTCTACATTTGTTGACAAATTTATTCACATCTATCATCATCCCTAGCCAATAATATAAACCATTCAGTTGCGTGAATGTATTATCATGGTCAAAATGTCCAGCCAATCCCCCACTATATTTTTCCTTTAGAAGATTATCTCTCATAGAACTCTTCGGGATACACAACTAATTTCCCTTGAATAATAATCCATCCTGAATTAAGTATCCAATCCATTGGCTTCTTTCTCTCAGAACATGATTTTCACATGCTTCATAAGCATCCTTAAAATCTGAATCATCTTTGTACATGTCCTTAAGGCTATCAAAACCTAGTGTCTTCACACGAAACTCCTACAGAATCAAACATTTCCTACTCAATGCATCAAAAACTTTTTCAGCAGTTCCAGAAATGTGCTTTATAACAAAAGTAAAGATCTGCATAAATTCAACCCATTTCGCATATTTCTGGTTCAATTTCTATTGTCGGGTTACGAATTGTAAAGCATCGTTATCACTATACAAGACAAACTCTTTTGGAACCAAGTAATGCCTCCATGTCTTCAGTGCTTGTATCACTGCATAAAACTCTTTATCATATGTGAAATATTTCATCTTTGCCTCATTCATCTTCTCACTAAAGTATGCAACTGGTCTATTGTCTTGACTCAAGACTCCTCCAGTCGCAAATCCACTCACATCACATCTGACTTGGAATGTTTTAATGAAGTATGGTAGAACTAGAACTGGTTTTCTAGTTATCTTCTCCTTCAACAAATTGAAACTTTTCGTTGCTTCCTCTTTCTAATGAAAATATTTATGTCTTATCTTGACTATGTCCATCATTGGTGCATTGATCCCACTAAACTTTCTGATGAAATTCCTGTAAAAAATGGCTTATCCATGGAATCTTCTGACTTCAAATATATTCCTCGGTGATGGCCATTCTTTGATCACTTTTACCTTCTCAAGATTCATCTTCAACTCATTCAAAGAGATCACAAAACCCAAATAAATGAGCTCTTTCTTCATAAAAGACGATTTCTTCAAATTTATCAGCAATTTCTCTTGTTGCAACCTCCTCATCACTAGAGTTAAATGTCTCAAGTCCTCTTCCTCAGTCTTATTGAAGATCATTATATCATCAAGATACACAATTACAAACTTTCCAATGAAATCCTTCAATCCATCAAGTCATCCATCCTCGGTAAAGGAAATATGTACCTAATGGTGATTTTGTTTATAGCCCTCAAGTCTGTACACATTATCCATCCACCATCCTTCTTTGGACTTAACATTATTGTTACATCGCATGGACTCAAGCTTTCCCTAATTAATCCCTTGCCCATCAAATCTTGGACTTGCTTCTTGACCTCTTCATTCTCCTGCGGTGTCAATCTATACACTACTTTGTTTGGTAAAATCGCTCCTAGTATAAGGTCAATGTGATGGCTTATACTCCTGATGGGTGGAAACGAACAAGTTAAATCATCCACCACTATATCAGCAAATTCCTCCAGCATTTCCTCAATTTCCTCTGGTAGATCATCTATTGAAGCACTAGTTAAGATGTCTCTAGGTTTTCTTACCATGGCAAACTACATGTCCTCTTCTTTCTTGAATTCATCCAGAAGTTCCTTCCCACTCATGAGAATTATAGTATTTATTGTTTCTTCTTTCACCTTCTTGCCTTCAATTGGAAGCAACATATGCGTCCTACAATTCTTCTCCAATGTATACGTGTTCTTTCTTCCATCATGAACAACATTTTTTTCATATTTCCATGGTCTACCCAACAAAAGATGATAGACATCCAGAGGAATGACATCACATAAGATCTCATCGCTATATCCTCCTATCTTAAATTCAACTAAACATTGTTTAGTGACTGTTACCTGATGTCCCTTTTGCAACCATGAAACCTTGTATGGGCTTGGATGTGCAACGGTCTCCAATTTCATCTTTTCCACCATCTTTGTGAATACTAGATTATCTATGCTTCCACTATCACCTTCAATACCCTATCCTTGGTCTTGCAAGAAGTTCTAAACAATTTTTTTCTCTGGACTGGATTCTCTACCTCTTTCTCTAGCTTCAAGATAATTTTACTGATCATTAAGTATGTTCCGTCTTCTACATATTCTCCCTCAACATTTCACCTCTGCGCTTATGAAATGTGAGCTTCACCTCCTCCATCTCTTTTTCTATCAGGACATTCAAAATATTTTTGTCTGATCTTTCCACAGACAAAACACTTTATTTCACCTCCTTTGCCTCTTCCTCTTGCTCGCGGAAAAGTATTCTTATCGGCATATTGTCTTCCCTGTGAACGTCCTCCTCTTTCAAGGTGGTTATGAGGTTTCTTCTCTTCATCCTTGGGATTTTGTACTCTGTCTAGAGAAACTTCTTTGCCTCTGCTCTGAATTCTACCTCTTCCCCTTTGACCTCCCTTTTGGGAAAATTTTTCTTCAGCCTTCAAAGCAATCTGATAAGCATCTTTCACATTCTTGATTCTTACCATGCTCATCTCATATTGAATTTCATATCTCAATCCATTCATGTATCTGGCGACATTTTCATCATCACTCTCATGATGACTTGTTCTTATGTTGAGTCTGTAAAACTCCTCAGTGTATTCTTTCACTGTAATCTCCTTTTGACTCAAATTATGCATTCTTCGAAACAGATTGATTTGATAGTCTCTGGGTATAAACTTGGATTTCATTTTTGCTACCATCCTATCCTAGATTTTGATTCTTTTCTTGCCTTTGCAATGCCTGTCATCTTGTAGTTCATCCTACCACAGTGTTGCATGCCCTTTCAATCTAATGACATCATGTTTTACTTTCTTATCTTCTTCGATGTATTCATAATCGAAGTATTTATCCAGAGATCTAAACCAATCTAACATCTCCTCAACATCTAAGTTCCCTTCATACATCGGAATATCCATATTTTCTCTAGCACATATTCTTGCCACAGCTCTGAATAGACATTCTTCTACAGCATCTTCAACTACAACTTCTTCTTCAGCTCCAGCCTCATTTTAACTTTCTTCTTCACTGACATATCCAGTATCAGTTGTTTGTCTCTATGTTGTCTCCATATCATCTAATCGAGCATGAAGTTCTCTCATTTCCCTTTCCACAGCTGGATCGGGAATTAGTCTCTCTTGACGTCTTCTGGGTGGCATTGCTTAAATCTGTCTATGCATAATCTGATAACAATTGTCCTCTGTCTCCCCTCTACAGAAAAAAAAAAAAAAAAAATTGTTAGATAGGCTCTGATACCACCTGACGCAGCACCCCTTACCTTAGTAGGTTATTCTTGACCTCTCGGTCTAAGGATCGTTCTTTAATCTCCCTTGAGCTAAAATTGCTCTTCGATTCCCAGCTGGAATCTTCACACTTGTAACCATAGGTCCTTATTAGGAGTTACACATGTGTGAACAATCACTAGGCATGAACTCTTACCCACGTGACCAGCCGATGTGACCACAACCTTTTCCCGAAAAGGGTGCGTCGGGTTTCACAACTTCACAATTTTTGTTTTTGAGTTCCCTGACTCATTCAGATCCCAAAACATCAAAATGCGCTAACAGACTTCCATCTCCTCCCTTATGTCTTTCTGATGTGACCCTTTTCCACAACCTGGGGCCCAACCTTCGAGTGCGGCGTAAATTCATGACTTGGGATTTCACGATACAAGGCTCCTACTTTTTCTCGAAGTCTGAACCCACGAATTCCTTGTTATGGATCGACAGTCCAGATGCTTCCATGATCTAATGGTCCAAATACTGTCAATATTTCATGAATTGATATTTCATGATTCTTGCCTTCTCGTCACAACTTTCTCCACGCCTTTGAATTCCAAAATGACGAAATTTGAACACTATATCAACGACTCTCATTGATCTAGATCTTACAGCTATTCTCCCTCCTAAGCTTACGAATGCTTAAGGTCCTTCTCCTTAACCTTCATGTTGATCTGTAAGATCCAACGGTCCACGTAAATTTGGTGATTCTCCCTTTGAGAAATTTAACCATTCGTTCAACCTTCAATAGCTTTTGACCAAACAACTCAACATTCCTTCCTTCGAACTTAACGTTTGTGAGGTGAGTACAAACCTCATCCTTCCCTCAACTTTCTTGAAGTTCCTATCCCTTCTGATCTTATACTTTTTTGCAAACTCAAGGATTTAAAGGTATCCTTGAATGCACTCCTTGCAACATCTGCAATAACCTCTGGTTATTGAACAAGCCCACTTTGCGCACTCCTTGCGACAGAAGTTATTCAACCACTCTTCTTGGTTGGTAAAGTCTGGGAATTTCAACCAGCCTGTGCACACCTTGCATGGCTCTATGTTATACCTGCACTTCTGCTAGTAAGAGGAACAACGGTATCTCTCCTGAGATTTTCTGAGATGAAATTCAGAACCTCGTCAATGCACTCTTTGCATACTTTCACTGCACTCCTTGCAGGAATTCTCAGGACTACAAAAAATTGAAACTCATACTCTCCCTCTCACTGACTTCATACATTCAACATGAAATCATACATACACACATGACATTGAAACAAATGCTTAATAGAACATATAATAAAATTGTAAACATACCATTAAGAGATGCAAACAGTAATCACTACAACACCATGAAACTGAATTAAAGCCTTCTCATATTAATTCCAGTGCTTATGTGCATGGGTTCAATAGCAACATCTATCTGCTTATACAACTTTTTGTTCTGTTCTCCTAATCTCTTTCTCTACTGATCTATTTCTCTTACAATGAGAATAATTGATTCAATACAATACATGCGAGGGAGATTTCTAGAGTTTTCCCTCCTACACTGTATGCTATCTAATCAAAATTAAAGTTTAAAACTGCTTTACATTTATTACAATAAGTGCCTCCAACAAACAAATGAGAGCAACCACTCATGATATGCATTACAATCCCCAAAATATTTAAGGGCAATTACGTCCCTCCAGCTAATACATTAATGTTTCATCTTTTCAAATTCAAAACATTCTCAAAATACACGTTTGTGCATATCCAACTGTCTTCCACTTGTGCATGCTTATGATGCTCTTGCATCATACTCCCATGGATGAAAAACAACTCACGAACTCCTAATCATGAGCTCTTGCATTGTTTTTCCATGTTTCTATATCTCCGCTTCGCTTTCCCAACTGGCATCCTCAATCGGGTGTCCTTTCTACTTTACCAAATACTCAAAATATGTCTTTCTCCAGGTCTTTTTGCTAACTCTCTGATCAATTATCTTTTCCATCTTCGGCTTTTCAGCTACAAGTAGTTATTTGACCCACTGAACTTCTCTTTGACTCTCTACCCAATCTGGTTCATCTTCTCTGTAAGGGTACATATCTACTATGTTGAATATGGGTGATATTCCTACACCATCTGGCAATTCTATTTCACAAACAATTGCCTCAAATTTCCTCAAGATTTTACACGGTCCTATCTTTTTCATTTTCAACTTATTATATGTTCCCCTTATGAATCTCTCCTTTCGTAGGTGTGCTAAGACTAAATCTCCCACTTTAAACTAAATCTCTCTTATGTGTTGATCTACTCTGCACTCATATTCTTGGTTAGATTACTGCAACCACTCTCTGCACTAATATTATTGTGGAGATTTTTAATCTCTGCTGCAAAATTGTCTCTCTAGCACTTCTGAACTCACTTTGATCTATGTATCTCAACTCAGATACTCCCATTGGTTGCATTCCATACATTATCTAGAATGGGCTTTGTCCTGTGCTCCGGTTAGGTGAATCGTTATATGCAAATTCTTCTTGTGGCAGAATCTGATCCCACTGACTGTGATGTTCAGCTACAAAACTTCTCAACAAGTATCCCAAACTTCGATTTACTACCTTAGTTTGTCCGTCTGTCTAAGGGTGATATGTTGAGCTAAAATATAAACTTGTTCCCATCTTTTTCCATAGTGTCCTCTAGAAATGACCAACAAATTTGGTATCCCTGTTTGAAACAATACTCCTGGGTAAGCCATGAAGTCGAACAACTTCCTTGAAAAATAGATTTTCAATGTGTGTTGCATCACTGGTTTTCTAACATGGAATGAAATGTGCCATTTTGGGAAATCTATTGACTACCACAAATATGGAATCACAACCCCTTTGTGTCCTCGGTAGTCCTAACACAAAATCCATGCTTTCCGCATCCCACAGTGTCTCTGGTATTGGCAATGGTTGATACAACCTTGTATTCTATCTTTTTCCCTTTCCATGCTGGAAAATTCTACATTTGTTGACACATTTCTTCACATATGTCCTCATCCCTGGCCAATAATATAAACCATTCAGTCGTGCAAATTTCTTATCATGGTTTAAATGTCCATCCAATCCCCCACTATGTTTTTCCTTTAGAAGATTCTCTCTCATAGAAGCCTTCGGGATACACAATTGATTTCCCTTGAATAATAATCAATCCTAGATTAAGTATCCAATACATTGGCTTCTGTCTCTCTGAACATGATTTTCACATACTTCATAAGTGTCCTTAAAATCTGAATCATCTTTGTACATGTCCTTAAGGCTATCAAAACCTAAGGTCTTCACATGAAACTCCTGCAGAATCAAACATTTCCTGCTCAATGTATCAGCAACTTTGTCAGGAGTTCCAGAAATGTGCTTTATAACAAAAGTAAAGTTATGCATAAATTCAACCCATTTCGCATGTTTCTGGTTCAATTTCTCCTGTCAAGTTACAAATTGTAAATCATGGTTATCATTATACAAGACAAACTCTTTTGGAACCAAGTAATGCCTCCATTTCGTCAGTGCGTGTATGACTGCATAAAACTCTTTATCATATGTGTAATATTTCACCTTCGTCTCATTTAGCTTCTCACTAAAGTATGCAACTGCTCTATTGTCTTGACTCAATACTGCTCCAATCACAAATCCACTCACATCGCATCTGACTTGGAATATTTTATTGAAGTCTGACAGAACCAGAATTGGTTGTCTAGTTATCTTCTCCTTCAGCAACTTGAAACTTTTCTCTGCTTCCTCTTTCCAATGAAAATATTTATTTATTTTCTTGAATATGTCCATCATTGATGCACTGATCCCACTAAAATTTCTGATGAAATTCCTGTAAAAACTAGCTTATCCATGGAGGCTTCTGACTTCAAATATATTCCTCAGTAATGGTCATTCTTTGATCACTTTTACCTTCTCAGGATCCATCTTCAACTCATTCGAAGAGATCATAAAACCCAAATAAATGAGCTCTTTCTTCATAAAAGATGATTTCTTCAAATTTATCCACAATTTTTCTTGCTACAACCTCCTCATCACTAGAGTTAAATGTCTCAAGTGCTCTTCCTCAGTCTTATTGAAGATCAATATATCATCAAGATACACAATTACAAACTTTCCAATGAGATCCTTCAATCCATCAAGTCATCCATCCTTGGTAAAGGAAATATGTACCTAATGGTGATTTTGTTTATAGCCCTCGAGTCTCTACACATTCTCCATCCACCATCCTTCTTTGGACTTAACAATGTTGTTACAGCACATGGACTCAAGATTTCCCTAATTAATCCCTTGCCCATCAAATCTTGGACTTGCTTCTTGACCTCTTCATTATCCTAAGGCATCAATCTGTATGTTGCTTTGTTTGGTAAACTCGATCCTAGTATAAGGTCAATGTGATGACTTATACTCCTAATGGGCGGCAACGAACAAGTTAAATCGTCCACCACTATATCAACAAATTCCTCCAGCATTTCCTGAATTTCCTCTAGTAGATCATCTATCGAATCACTCGTTAAGATGACTCTAGATTTTCTTACCACGGAAAACTGCATGTCTTCTTCTTTCTTGACTTCATACAGAAGTTCCTTCCCACTCATGAGAAGTATAGTATTTCTTCTTTCTTCTTTCACCTTCTTGTCTTCGATTGGAAGCAACATATGCATCCTACCATTATTCTCCAATGTATACGTGTTCTTTCTTCTTTCATGAACAACATTTATGTCATATTTCCATGGTCTCCCCAGCAAAAGGTGACAGACATCCATAGGAATGACATCACATAAGATGTCATCTCTATATCCTCCTACTTTAAATTCAACTAAACATTGTTTAGTGACTATTACCTGATGTCCCTTTTGCAACCATGAAATATTGTATGGGCTTGGATGTGCAATGGTCTCCAATTCCACCTTTTCCACCATCTTTGTGGATACTAGATTATGTGTGCTTCCACTATCACCTTGCATACCCTATCCTTGGTCTTGCAAGCAGTTCTAAACAAACTGTTTCTCTGGACTGGATTCTCTACATCTTTCTCTGGCTTCAAGAGAATTTTACTCATCATTAAGGATGTTTCGCCTTCTTCATCTTCTGCCTTAACATTTGGCCTTTGTGCTTCTGAAATGTGAGCTTCGCCTCTTCCATCTCTTTTTCTGTCAGGACATTCAAAATATTTGTGTCCTATCTTTCCACAGACAAAACACTTTTCACCTCTTCTGCCTCTTCCTCTTCCTCTTGCTTGCGGAAAACTGTTCTTATCAGCTTTCCTTTGAACTTCCTCCTCTTTCAGGGTGGTTATGAGGTTTCTTCTCTTCATCCTTGGGCTTCTGCACTCTATTTTGGGAAACCATGTTTCCTCTACTCTGACTTCTACCTCTTCCCCTTTGACCTTCCTTTCGGGTCCATTTCTCTTCAGCCCTCAGAGCAATCTCATAAGCATCTTCAGCATTCCTGATTGTTACCATGTTGATCTCATCTTGAATTTAATATCTCAAGCCATTTATGTATCTGGTGAAATTTTCATCATCACTCTCATGACAACTTGCTCTGATGTTGAGTCTTTAAAACTCCTCAGTGTATTCTTTCACTCTCATCCCCTTCTGTCTCAAATTTTGCATTCTTCAGAACAGATTAATTTGATATTCTTTGGATATAAACTTGGCTTTCATTTTTTCTACCATCCTATCCAAGATTTTGATTCTTTTCTTTCCTTTGCAATGCCTGTCATCCTGTAGCTCATCCCACCACATTGTTGCATGCCCTTTCAATCTAGTGACAACATGTTTTACTTTCTTATCTTCTTCATTGTATTCAAAATCGAAGTATTTATCTATATCTCTAAACCAATCTAGCATCTTCTCAACGTCTAAGTTCCCTTCATACATCAGAATATCCATCTTTTATCTAGCACATATTCTTGCAACAGCTCTGAATAGACGTTCTTCTGCAGCATCTTCGGCTACAACTTCTTCTTCGGCTACAGCCTCATTTTCACTTTCGGCTTCACTAACATCTCCAGTATCAGTTGTTTGTCTCTGTTTTGTCTCCATAGCATCTAATCGAGCATGAAGTTCTCTCATTTCCCTTTCCACATCTTGATCGGGAATTAGTCTCTCTTAACGTCTTCTGGGTGGCATTGCTTAAATCTGTCTATGCATAATCTGATAAGAATTGTCCTCTGTCTCCCCTCTACAGAAAACAAAATTTGTTAGTTAGGCTCTGATACCACCTAACACAACACCCCCCTACCTCGATAGGTTATGCTTGACTTCCTGGTCTAAGGATCGTTCTTTAATCTCCCTTGAGTTGAAATGGCTCTTCGATTCCCAGCTGGAATATTCACACTTGTAACCACAGGTCCTTCTTAGGAGTTACACCTATGTGAACAAGCACTAGGAATGAACTCTTAGCCATGTGACCAGTCTATGTAACCACAACCTTTTCCCAAAAAGGGTGCATCGGGTTTCGCAACTTCGCAATTCCTATTGTTGATTTCCCCGACTCCTTCAGATCCCAAAACCCCGAAATGGGCTAACATAATTCTAGCTCCTCCCTTATGTCTTTCTAATGTGACCCTCTGCCAGAACCTGGGGCCCAACCTTCGAGTGCATCAGAAATTCATGACTTGGGAGTTCATGATACAAGGCTCCTGCTTTTTCCCGAAGTCTTAACCCATGACTTCCTTGATGCAGATCAATGGTCCAGATCCTTCCACGATCTGACAGTCTAGATCCCGTTGGGATTTCATGAATTGATATTTCACGATTCTTTCCTTCTCGTCACAACTTTCTCCACACCTCTGAATTCTGAAATGATGAAATTAAAACACTAGATCAATGACTCTCGTTGATCCAGATATGACGGTTATTCTCTCTCCTAAGATTATGAATTCTTAAGGGCCTTCTCCTTAACCTTCTCGCTAATCTGCAAGATCTAACGGTCCATAGAAATTCGGTGATTCTCCCTCTGAGAATTTTAACCGTATGTTCAACCTTCAATGTCTTCTAACCAAGGAACTCGAAGTTCCTTCCTTCGAACTTAACCTCTACGAGGTGACTACAAACCTCGTCCTTCCCTCAACTTTCTTGAAGTCTCTATCCCTCATGAGCTTATACTTTGCTGCAAACTCAAGGATTTAAAGGTATCCTTTCACACACTCCTTTCATCATCCTTAATAACCTCTGGTTATTGAACACACCCACTCTACGCACTCCTTGCGACAGCAGTTCTTCAACCACTCTTATTGGTTGGTAAAGTCTGATAATTTCAACCGGCCTACACACACCTTGCACAGCTCTGTGTTATACCCACACTTCTACTCGTATGAGGAACATAAATATCTCTCTTGAGATTTTCTGAGATGAAACTCAGAAACTTGTCAACACACTATTTGTGGACTCTCACTGCACTCATTTTAGGAATTCTTAGGATGAGAAACAATTGAAACTCATACTCTCCCTCTCACTGACTTCATACATTCAACATGAAATCATACATACACACACAACATTGAAACAAATGCATAACAAAACATATAAGCAAATTGTAAACATACCATTAAGATATGCAAACAATAATCACTACAACACCATGAAACCATACTAAAGCCTTCTCATATTAATTCCAGTGCTTCTATACATGGGGTCAATAGCAATAGCTATCTACTTATACAAAATTATGTTATGTTCCCCTAATCTCTTGCTCTACTCCTCTCTTTCTCTTACAAAGAGAATAATTGATATAATACAATACATGCGAGGGAGATTTCTAGAGTTTTCCCTCCTACACTTTATGTTATCTAATCGAAATTAAAGTCTACAACTACTTTACATTTATTACAATAAATGCCTCAAAAAAACAGATGAGAGAAACCTCTCATGATCTGCGTTACAATCCCAAAAATATTTAAGGGATATTGCGTCCCTCCAGCTAATACATTAATGTTTCATCTTTTCAAATTCAAAACATTTTCAAAATACGCGTTGGTGCATATACAGTTGTCTTCCGCTCGCACGTGCTTACGATGCTCCTGCATCACGTTGAGTATATTATATTGCTTTCACATTGGTTGGCTTGTGTTCCCTTGCAGATTCAATATCACAGAAGCACTGGAGTGGAGCTAAGATGACAACGGCAAGAGGAAGCGATATTTAAATGGTATGTTTCCCATCTCTTGTTAAGTAGTAAACTCAATGACTAGAGCTTAGGGAAAGTGTCATATTCTATTATGTTTTGTTCTAGATCTAGGTGGATCTAGGGAGATCTATTTATGTCCGCATTTACCGATAAGTACCATAAACAAATTGGCAACTATACTAGGGATATGACCTCCTTTTGATTTTTTGCTTCCCATTTTCCTTTAGCCTGTCGTCCTTTGATAAATTTAATTCTCTGAGTCTGTGGGTGATCCATTTAGACTCCCTGGGTTTACAAGTTCCTTTAGATTTTTTGTCTTTCTTCCAAATTTACAGAGATCATCACACTGTAACCTATCGGTGGCCTATGACGACCCTTACACTTCGCACTCTACTTGACCATTCCAGTGCAGCGACGTCGAATTGTGTTATGCCAGTGGCCTGTGATGCCCTCGGCTCATCACACTGTGTCTCATATCCATCCTGTGACGACTCCTGTAGGTTTTGACGGAAAGAGTCATTTTGTCTTTTACCACCCAGATTTTCCTTAGGATCCTGGGGTGAACTTCCTATGCCCATGATTGATTGATTCTTGAGTTTAAATATTTCTTGTGGTTGGTTTTCAGTGGTTGAAAGTCTTTCTTTTCATTTTGCAAGTTTTTTTCTCATGCTCATTGTCGCAAGGATATATCTGAGATCTTCATCTGGGTGTTTGTTTGACAAAGGGTCTTTGGTTTGTTTTGAGTTTTGGATTCATTTTGTTTGTCAGATTTCTTGTTGATTAATAAACACTTTTTTTTTTGCTTATGTCAAAAGGTTTTCTTGTCTTTTTCGTTTTTGTCTAGATCACGAATTTGATT
>SNQJ01S0067579.1:0-11731 GCA_010110895.2 Picea sitchensis | reverse complement strand
TTTGTCTTGGAAAGGAAGAACTGAATTCATTTATTGTTTTAGTAATCTCTCATAAGAAAATTTTTACATTCGAAATATTTGTAAATAGAAGAAATTGGAAAATTTGTAGTTCATGATTATTTGGAGTTGTGTTCATTTAGAATTAAAAAATTGCAATTTGTAGCTTGTTGTACTTCAAAAGAAATACCTTCTCCCTACTATAACTAGAGTTCATTGAATTGAAAATTCCACATTCATATATTTTTTCATTTTATTGGTCAAGGTCTCAACTTCATCAGTTTCACTTCCATCTCCCTTTTTGAGTAAGCAACAACCTCTAAAACACAACGTAAATTTAAAATTTATTAATAAAATTTATTTTCTAGGGATCTTTTTCACCAACACTAGCTAGGATAGCGTTTTGGAATAGGTTGTGAGGCACACTCTCCAAAGCATCAAAACACACAATAGTATCTTGTGATAGGGAGATTTCAAATCCAATTGCTACATTTTTTCTTCGGAAGCCCTTCTCACACAAGGGTCAAACCTGAGGTCGCATTAAGACTAGAAGAGTTACTCACCCTGTTTTGTTTGTCTTGGTGTAGAGATTGCATGTATTATTGGGGGTCACTTGAAGATATAACCACAATTTTGAGTGGAACCCTTTCGAGTTGATTTTGGGATAGATACCCTTCCTTTGCGCATGGATCGGACTGTCGATTGTTTCCCCGGGCATCATTGTTGTAGTTGGTAACCTTAGTATCCTATCTCTTTAGGGTATTTACACAAGGTGACTGTGGAGGGGCAAGTCTTCACGATACCTGGAATCGACGTTGGCCAAACTCACTTGGGATCCTTGGAGGCTATACCCATGATTATGTCTGGGAGCTTGCACTAGGGTGTAAGTTTGTTAAGAAGGTCATCAACGTAAATTTTCCACATGCTTATCCCAACCCCTCTTGTCTTAATTTCATGATGTTGGATTTCATCACCAACTAGTGAATTCAAAATAAGAAGATTTGTTTTCTTGGTTTGATTCCTAAATTTTATTAGTAAGTTTTGTTTGTTTTCTCTAGTTGGCCATGGATTTTTTTCATTCTTTACTTCATTCAGCCAACATCAACCTTCATCGTTCATGTAGGATGCAAGGGCTACCCCCAAACGATCTGAAAGGTTACCAACCTTTGCTTCCTAACTCACCAGAAGGCTCTCCTGAGGGAGTAGTCAATAATGAAGTAGCTTTTGAAGTTGGGAGCACACACTCTTTGGAAGGATTTAGAATTATTTTTAACTCCTTGGAAGCTTTCTGACTACCTATCAATACAGCATTGAGTGTTCTATGAAATCCATGTATACCCTAGGTGAACTCATCAGGAGAAATTGTCATTTTTTATGATATTGAAGTATTGTTGACGGGAAAATTTCAAAAACCATCAACTGAAAGAATAGGTTTGGTCTGGGGTTCTCTAAATAACCCAAGTTGTTTGGTGTAACCTATTCTGACAGGTTTAATGGCTTCGTTAGCCAATCCAGGGTCCTAAAATAAAAATAAAAAATAAATAAAATAACTAATTCTAAGACTATAATAATATATATACTTTAATCTAATTATTTACAAATACATTCAACAGAAAGATAAATATGAACATGTCATTATGTACATACTAATTGCAAATTGCAAATTTTTTTAGTAGATGCCTTGCAAATTCAATGTTAGATAAATATTTTTAAAAGTAGATAAATAAAGCACATTTCTTTTTATATTTTATGTTTTCTAATCATAAATCTAAGAACTTAAATAAAATATGTTATGAAACAAGGATAGAATGATAATCAAAGCCAATCTAAAACTTTCTTGTTTCATTGATAGATAAACTCATAACAGAATTTAAATGGAAATAAATCTAACCTGCAATTAGTTTTTGTAACATGTATGTGCCTCTGTGCGATCCAGAACTCCAGTTGTTCTGCCTGTAATAAAAATCTATGACAGGTTTGTACAGATACTTCCCGAACAAACTCCAGGATTTTAGCTGCAGCAAGAATATGAGAACAAAATAAAATACATGTACCCACAATGATCTTGTAATTATGAACGATTACAGTGACATAAATATTAATGTAAAACATTCATTTATCAATCAACTAAACATCATGCATAAATCATGATATTAAAATCGATATCACGATCACAATGATAATTTATGAAACAGAGAATTATGAACAACATTTAAAACATGAATGAAATGAACATCATATGTTTTTGATACTAAAGCTATACAACAAATTAATATCCCAAGATAAGAGAGACAAAACATAAATGAGACAGCATTCACATTGGTCTAAAGCTGAAATTCTATAAGTTGTTCCATTAAGTCCTGAAGATCATTTGTCCATAATCTGTTTCAGGAGAAGATTTCTTTTACTTACAAAATGAACAGTATTTAAAGTGATTTGAAATCCCATTTTCCTATCTCCTAGGATAGGATAGGATTTCATGAGATCAAAAATATTACAAAAATAGAGGGCTAACAGCCACTCATAACTGAGTTGATTCCTCTCAAAAATTAATAAAAGTTTTTACAAAGAAAACAAAAAAGGAAATACTAATCATTCAAATTCATAATCGAACATGTTCTCCCCATATGATCAACAACAGGATCTACTATTTCCAGAAAAATGAAACAAGAATAAGTTGGACAATTATTAACAACTAATTTCTAATTTTTTTTATTTAAAAAATGACTTGGCTACAGAATCGAAAGATTATGTAGCCAATCTTATCTTAGCAAACAAAATCCAATTTCAAACCAATTCAATTTAAAATAGATGGCATGAATATAATAAGAGGAAAATTGTTTTACCATTTCAACAATTGACTAAAGATGGGTCGTGTAGTTCAGAATTAATTATTTCTTTAACGTTGGTTGTGTTTTTTATCACTTTGTTCCCTGTCCTCTTAAGGTGTTTAGATTTCCTCTCTGTGTTTACTCTGAGGTCGATATTTTATTGTCTCGGTGATTCACTTTGAGATGTGAGTGTTTTAATCTGAGCCTGAAGGATGGGTATATCAATGTAATATTGTTCGATCCAATGGAAACAAACATCACACTGTACAGGAGAAACGGTATGTTGATGAAGCGTACATTCAAACATGGTTGTATCAACCTTACCTATTATTTTCCCTTGACCAAGCCCAATACCAGAGAACACCTCCTTACCCTTGAGGCACGGTGGCAGATTCGTCATAGAGTCATAAGGTTCATTAGGACCAAATATTTGACAATCTGGGTCTTCCAAAGCCAAGAAATATTCTATTTCGGAGTCTGAGACCTCATTGACCTCGATCAGATCGATCGAGCTCAAATGAGTGTCAGTTCAATTCCTCAATTTTCTTGAAATAAGATGACTTTCTCTTTTTTTTCTGAAACCCTAGGGCTGTGTGTTTTTGTTTTGTTTCTTTGCAAGATTTTTGTACATCGGGTTTCATAGTGACAATCTGGCCAGCATCAAATTTAGGCATAGGAGGTTCTCTTACCTCCAATTCAACATCCTTTTGCTCATGTGAAGACTGACTTGGCATTGCCTCACCTAGAGGGTTTCTATTAAGAGAGTCTGATTCATAACTTGGAATGTCAAGTTGTTTTTTAATCAGTGGCTCACCCAAATTACGGTTTTCTACAAGAACAGTCGTAGAAAAACCATTTCTTGTCAAAAAACCCTCCCAGCAGTTGCCCATAGTTTACAAGTGGTGAATCAACAAAATATTAATAGAGCCATGATGGAACATACTAGAGTCAACACTTTGTCTCTTATACCTTTTGGACATTTTATACAGGCTTCTCAACATATAAAAAGGTATGTTTAATCAAAAACCAATTAAATTCATAAGAAGTTGTATATGATAGAGGAAAACTAAACCATAACAACCCTCACAGGTCATGAATTGTTTGAGAATCAACAACAGGCCATGCCACCTAGGTTTAACCAAAGAGATGGGGATACTTTTTTCGCAGTAGTCGATTTTCCTGGAGGTAATGAAGAGGCTCCAAGGTACTTCTTCAATTTTCTATTTTTTGAACCATTTCCCGCCAGTGGATGGAATCCCTATGGCTTCACTTAAAAACCCCTCAGTTACCTCTAACTAGGTATCCCCAATTTTTTCTCTGCACCCATCGAAAGTCTGTGTGAAAGCCTTTGCCACCTGAAGGTTATAGCCTTCAAATATTTTAAGGAAAACATCCCAGCCTTGGATTTTTGAGTCTTTGATTGGATCATCGTGAGAGCATAATTCCTAGCATCCATTTGGCTCCAAGCGAATGACAGGAGCCATGACAAATGTGACCAGAGTACAACCAGGATAACTCAAATAAGTGTTAGGTTTGAATAGCAAGAGTGATAGGAACAACTCTGAAGTGTTCGAAGATATTGGGGGATGATTCCTCTTCTTTTGCTACTTCTTCCTTAGCTACGTCTTCAGAATTGTTAGGAGGGGCAGAAGCAAAATTATCATGTGCTTCTAGAATGGTTTGCAAAGCATACTGCAAGCTTTCAAAATTAAGACCTTCAGTGGTCTGGGTTGGTCAGTTGGGAGGAAAAGGTTTTCTGAAAGGAGGTTTAAAACTTCCTTTGCTTGAGGATGCCTCCTCGGACGATCTCTTCAAGTCTATGACTTCATTTGATAATTTTTGGAAATCCTTTTGCAATATTTCTAAGTCTAAAGTTTATCGTTGATTTTTAGCCTAAGGAGGCCTAGTAAGGATTTCTATTTTCTTTTTAGAAGGCGAAGCCATTTCAGATTCACTATTAAGATTGTCTTTTAAGCTTAATATATCCTTTTCAATTTCTCTTGCCTCCTCGAAGGATCCTAAAAAAAAAATCTTTTTAGACCTTT
Source organism: Picea sitchensis (assembly GCA_010110895.2). Classification (NCBI taxonomy): domain Eukaryota; kingdom Viridiplantae; phylum Streptophyta; class Pinopsida; order Pinales; family Pinaceae; genus Picea; species Picea sitchensis. Next base: position 6,858 of record SNQJ01S0067579.1, on the reverse strand, counting down.
TGACCCATATGGAAATATTATTATGCAAGGATTTGGTGTAATATGCGACGATTAGACTTTCCACAGGCATTGAATCTGCAAGGATTTTATTCTTTAAGGTAGGAAAGCTCTGGTTAAAATCTTTTACTTTTTCCTTCGGAATCATTTTAAAACTAGAGAGCTCCATAACCAGTACTTCGGGAGATTTATCATCTCTAAAATTCTCTAAGAAACAGGTTTCAAACTTGTCCCAAGAGAAAATGGTCTAGGGTTGTTGAGAAAAATACCATGTGGAGGCATTGCCCTCAAAAGTATAAGGAAAGAGTCTGCATACTACATCTTCGTGTTCTACATTTTGGAGTCTAATGGCCAACATAAATTTCTTTATATGATCCTCAATAGATTGTTTAGAATATGGATGAAATTTAGGCAACCATTCCTCTGGGTGTTTCGGCAGTGGATTTTGTGGTCCAGGTGTTGCTACGACATCTTGATCAAGCTAAGGTCTAGCAGTATTGTTTTGGTTTTCCCTATGTGTTGGTGGTGTCGAAGGCTGAGATGATTTAGACGATGAAATGCCTTCGTCAGATGACAATCCTCTTGAAAAAGATGGAGATGAACCAGGTGGGGAAGGTGGGATACCAGACCCTCCATCTCCAAGAGTAGGTGTTTTGGTAGGATCGGTGGTATTATCTCCTAAGGGATTTGAGAGTAGACCAGTGCGTTCAGGTTGTTCTCTGGTATCCAATAAATCTAAGGGTTGATTAAGTGGCCTTGCAGGTTTTCTGATACGAGCCAAGGCACTATGTGTCCTTATGAGTGACTGACAAACAATTTCTTGGACGTCAACTCCATGAGGAGTAGGTTTTACTGGTTCAACAGGAATCTCAGGATTATCATTTGAGGTAGTTGTTTTTTCAAGTGTAATTTTGTTGTCTGAGCGACTACGCGTTATGACAGGGGACCAAGTGTGTGGGGGAGGAATCTTGCGACCTCCATGTGCCATCAATTGAATTTAGGCCCTCCTTCTAGCATCATTTTTTGAAAGGAAAATTTGACAGACCATCAACTGGAAGAATAGGTCTGGTCCAGGGTTGTCTAAATAACCCAAGCCATTTTGTGTAACCTATTCTGACGGGTTTAATGGCTCTGTTAGCCAATCTAGGGGCCTAAAATAAAAAATAAACTAATTAATGCTAAGACTATAATAATATATATACTTTAATCTAATTATTTACAAATACATTCAACAGAAAGATAAATATGAGCATGTAATTATGTACATAGTAATTACAAGCTGAAAGTTTTTTTAGTAGATGCCTTGCAAAATCAATGTTTGATAATTGTTTTTAAAAGTAGATAAAGAAAGCACATTTCTTTTTATATTTTTTGTTTTCTAATCATAAATCTAAGAACTTAAATAAAATATGTTATGAAACAAGGATAGAATGATAGCCAAAGCCAATCTAAAACTTTCTTGCTTCACTGATAGATAAACTCATAAAAGAATTTAAATGGAAATAAATCTAACCTGAAATTAGTTTTTGTAACATGTATGTGCCTCTGTGCAATCCAGAACTCCAATTGTTCTGCCTGTAAGAAAAATCTATGACAGGTTTGTATAAATACTTCCCGAACAAACTCCAGTATTTTATTGGCAGCCAGAATATGAGAACAAAATAAAAGACATGTACACACAATGATCTTGTAATTATGAACGATTACAGTGACATAAATCTTAATGTAAAACATTCATTTATCAATCAACTAAACATCATGTGTAAATCATGATATTAAAATCGATATCACGATCACAGTGATAATTAATGAAATAGATAATTATGAACAACATTTAAAACATGAAATAAATGGAGCATCATATGTCGTTGAGACTAAAGCTATACAACAGATTAATATCCCAAGATAAGAGAGACAAAACATAAATGAGACAGCATTCACATTGGTCTAAAGCCGAAATGATATAAGTTATTCCATTAAGTCCTGAAGATCATTTGTCCATAGTCTGTTCCAAACGAAGATGTATTTTACTTACAAAATGAACAGTATTTAAATTTATTTGAAATCCCATTTTCCTATCTCCTAGGATAGGATAGGATTTCATGAGATCAAAAATATTACAAAAATAGAGGGCTAACGGCCACTCATAACTGAGTTGATTCTTCTCAAAAATTAATAAAAAAAATTACAAAGCAAATAGAAAAGGAAATACTAATCATTCAAATGCATAATTGAACATGTTATCCCCATATGATCAGCAACAGGATCTACTATTTCCTGAAAAACAAAACAAGAATAAGTTAGAAAATTATTAACAACTAGATTCTAATTTTTTTATTTAAAAAAAGACTTGGCTACAGAATCGAAAGATTCTATAGCCAATCTTATCCTAGCAAAAAAAATCCAATTTCAAACCAATTCAATTTAAAATAGATGACATGAATATAATAAGAGGAAAATTGTTTTGCCATTTCAATTATTGACTACATATGGGTTGGGTAGTTCAAAATTAATTATTGCTTTAACGTTGGTTGCGTTTTTTATCACTATGTTAAATGTCCTCTTCAGGCGTTTATCTTTCCTCTCTGCATGTACTCTGAGGTCGAGATTTTCTTGTCTCATTGATTCACTTTGAGTTGTGAGTGTTTTAATCTGAGCCTGGAGGATGGGTATATCAGTGTAATATTGTTCGATCAAGTGGAAACAAGCATCGCATTGTACTAGAGGAATGGTATGTTGATGAATCATATTTTTAAGCATGGTTGTATCGACCTGACCTGTTATTTTCCCTTGACCAAGCATCACAATGTCATAGGGTTCAGTAGGACCAAATATTTGACAATTTGGGTCTTCCAAAGACAGGAAATATTCTATTTCAGAGTCTGAGACCTCATTGACCACGATCGGATCGATCGAACTCAAATGAGTGTCAGTTCGATTCCTCAATTTTCTTGAAATAAGATGACCTTCTCTTTTGTTCTGAAACCATAGGGTTGTGCATTTTTGTTTTGTTTGTTTGCAAGATTTTTTGACATCGGGATTCACAGTGACATTCTGGCCAGCATCAAATTTAGCCATAGTCAGTTCACTTACCTCCAATTCAACATCATTTTGCTCATGTGAAGACTGACTTGGCATTGCCTCGCCTAAAGGGTTTTTGTTCAGAGAATCCGGCTCATTACTTGTAATGTCAAATTTTTTTTTAATCAGTGGCTCACCCGAATTAGGGTTTTCTACAGGAACGGTCATAGCAAAACCATTTCTCATCAAAAATCCCTCCCAACAATAACCCACATTTGACAAATGGTGAATCAACAGAATATTAATAAATCCATGATGGAACGGACTAGAGTCAACACTCTGTGTCTTATACCTTTTGGACATTTTATACAGGCTTCTCAACATATAAAAAGGCATGTTTAATCGAAAACGAATGAAATGCATACGCAGTCATATATGATAGAGGAAAAATAAACCATAACGACCCTCATAGGTCATGAATTGTTCGAGAATCAACAAAAGTACATGCCACCTAGGTTTAACCAAAGAGATGGGGATACCTTTTTCGCAGCAATTGATTTTCCTGAAGGTCATGAAGAGGCTCCAAGGTACATCTTCAATTTTTTAGTTTTTGAACCATTTCTCATCGGTGGATGGAAGCCCTATGGCTTCACTCACAAAACCCTCAGTTACCTCTAACTGGGTATCCCCAATTTTCGCTCTGAACTCATCGAAAGTTTATGCGAAATCCTTCACCACCTGAAGGTTATAGCCTTCAAATATTTTAAGGAAGACATCCCAGCCTTGGCTTTTTAAGTCTTTGATTGCATCGTCGTGAGAGAGTAATTCCTAGTAGTCATTTGACTCCAAGTGAATGACAGGAGCCATGACAAATGCGACCAAAGTACAACAGGGATAACTCAGAAAAGTGTTAGGTTTGAATAGCATGAGTGATAGGAACAACTCTGAATGGATAAATGGGAAAAAACCATAACAAGCCCTGTGCGTTATCATATCAAAAAGTAATGGGAATGAGCGTGAATGGTTTGATCATAAAGCTTTACCATTCCTGGTGATGAGAGCCTAACATACAGAGTTGAAACCCTATGTTTGTAATGAATGGCTCATAAATACATTGTGCTAGCAAGGTGAGGTAAGGACATGAGTACAGCAGGTGCGCATTTATTTTCATGATTACTAATATGACCATCGAATTGACAAGGGTTTTAAAATATATCAAAACAAAACTCTTCATAAACTAAAAACAAACAATCGAACCATACAATAACTATATTGAAAATCCAAAATATCCAAAAATAGATCAATCCAACATTGGGTTTAGATTTGATATAAGCATGATGACCTTTAAAAGAATGCCTTCTATAGAAGATATAACACCAAGCTAGGTTTTCATCTTTGATTCATGCTTTTAGTCATGAATCAAACATAAAACAAAACGAAAGTGCAATAATAAAGAATTAATGAACATATTTGCTAATCCAGTAATCATCTCAAATTGATAATGTTCACAATATTGAGGTGAAGGCAGCTACAGAAAATGCAACTTCTTGTTCAAATATCAAAATTATGTGGGGCTTCCAACAAGTACCTACCGGACCTAGCGCACGATCTGGAGTATAGGATCCACTTTTTCAAAGTGAATCATTTAGGACCCCGGATCACACTGTTGGAACTTCTAATCTTGGTTCTATCCCTTTGACAGTACGTGATATTTACGGTAACCTAGGAGCGAGTCCTGATCAACCTATGGCATCACAAATGCCTAAGACATATGTTACCTATATGGTACCTTTAGACCATTTTACTGGTACTACTAGTAGTGTCACCATCATTTTAGACCAGTTGTTGGTCGATTCTCACTTAATTCTTCCTCTCCAAATGGTCCATTCTATTGTCCCATGAGCTACAACATTTTCTACCAAAAATGTGGTTGTTACCCAAGCTCCAATTGGAACACCACTTCCATCTAGACCGAATCCATCACTTCCCCCTGGGTATAGAGCTTTGAATACTTTCATTGCTATCTCTACCCAGGTTCCATCCGGAGGTTTTGCAATTTTTGTTCCTCCTGGGTATAACGTTGCAAGTCAATTTGTTCCTACACCTGCCTAGGTACTCTCCGGAGGGACTTATGTTCCTCCTCAACCTTTGTTAGGAGGATATCATCATCTTGGCCCTAGTGGCTCCAATCCTCTTGGAGGCACCAGTCTTCCTATCACTTCTAGTTACCAGATTTATGTTTGAGGTCAACCTCAAGCTGGAGGGAAACCTCAATTTGGGGGTCAACCTCATATTGGAGCACAACCTCAACTTGGAGGGAAACCTCAAGATGGATTCCATAACCCACGTTATTGAAAAAATGTGCTTGTGCTACAATCTCAATCTTGGAACCTTCCTTTCCAACGAAATATAGAACCGTCTGGGGGGAAACATCCTCAAGTTAACTCTTTTGTACCCCCTAACCTCGGTCAACTGTATCCAGGTTCTTTGAATCCCACTTGGGGTCATAACCTTCAATCTAGTGTTCCTTTCCAAGGGAACATCCCTAATCAACCCAACCATGGGATATATGCCTCAAAATCCTCCACAACCGAATCTGTGAGGAATGTCTAATTATTTGCAGACGGCTTATGGTCCTACTGGAATACCTATGGGGCTTCCCCCTCAAAACTACCAATTTCCACAAGTGAACTGATAGTTTCCTTTCCTAGCCACTTTGGATTTATCTGATATGTCTAGTATTTTGAATGATTCTATCTTACATTCTCCTTATTGGCTCGTCATACTGGCCAAGTTACCGTTCAACATTCCTAAATTTGGCGGTCAAGAAGGAGAAGATTCGAAGAATTATGTTATGAATTTTCATCTATGGTTTTCATCCAACTCCTTGGTGGATGACTCCATCAGATTATGAATTTTCCAACAAACTCTCATGGGTTTGGTAGAAAAATGGTACATCAAGTTACCACGAGGTTTCTTCAATGAATTTAACACCTTAGACATGGCCTTTTTGACACATTACTAGTTTCCAATTTGATACAAGACCGAAACCAAAATTTTGAGTTCTTTCAAGCAATCCTCAACCACTCATATTTTCAATCACATTCATGAGTGGAGGAGAAGAAGATGTTTAATCAAAGTTCCTCTCTTGATCAAATATTAGCCAAGTCATTTACAAAATCAATCATTGGACCTATTTCTCGTGATGTCACCATGGGTTGTGTTGTCACTGAAGAGCAGGAAATTAGTTGTTCTTAGTATCTCGATCTTGCTTATTCGAAAATGGGAACACTTTATGATTTGATCCCTGATGCTCCTCGTCCTTCCACAAACCCTACCCCACCACCTCCAGCAACTTCTCATTTTGTTGATGGTTTAATTGGTACCTTTCATGCTGAGACTCAGTCTTCACATGCTAGTCATGCCAATCCCAAATCTAATAACTCTAATGCACAAAATACTCCTACTCATACTCCTTCCACCAGTAAGACTGTCAAGGTTTATTCTATTCAATCCACGCTTACCGAAAAGAATCAAAATAAAAAGAAAGGGATGGGTAAGAATAAGGAGGACAAGAATAATAATCCACAATATGATAAATCCAAAACACAAACCATTTATGATAAAGATAAATGTAAACCTCGTTACCCCTACCTTATTTGTGGTGATAATCATTACACGAAAGATTGTCCACGACATGTTGAGGTTACTAATTTCCTCCAAGGAACCGGGAATCCTCCTACATGTTAAGGTCCTAACCCGCACATGGGTAGATTAATGTATTCGGATGTAATAAAGGTCAATATTAATAAGACCTTTCAATAAAAGAGAATTAGGCGG
>SNQJ01S0067578.1:55587-67906 GCA_010110895.2 Picea sitchensis | reverse complement strand
GGAAATATGGTAACAAGTAAATATATAAGGCAAAGGTAGTAAAAAAGGGTCAGTTGACAGGTGTAAAATATATCAAAACAGTGGGACAACAATGGCATATCCACTCTCAACATGCATCATCTCTTATGGAGAACATTTATAAGCTTCATGGAAATCAAAAAATCATAGCCAGTGACAACGACCTTTTTTTCATCAACAAATTTTTAAAGTAATTGTTTGATACTCTGAGGACTAAATTAGCTCATAGCTCTTCATCCATCCTTAATCAGATGGTCATACCGAGGTGAAAAAATGTTTGTACTTTAGAGATGCATCTTCATTTATTCACTTCTTATAAATTATCTCAATGGCTCAAATGGCTTCCCTTGGTGAAATGATGGTGATATAACACTACTTTCCACACATCCACTCATATGACACCCTTCAAGGCACTCTATGGATATCCAACTCCCTCCATCACTAAACATTTGCAAAGGAAATCCAAGGTACACAAAATAGATGACCATGTTAAACAAATTAGCAAAGTGTCATCCAAACACCTAAGGACAATTTGCATATTGCATAGAACTAGATAAAGAAACAAGCTAATCAACACATGAGTGAGAGGCAATTCGATATTGGAGAATGGGTCTTCCTAAATCTTTATACATACAAACGCATGTTAAACAAAAAAAGGAAAAAAATATGACGCCAAAATTCCATGGGCAATACAATGCACTTCAAAATATTGGTAGTGAGGATTACAAGTTGGAACTACCACCCACTTCAAGTGTCCATCAAGTTTTTATACGTATCATGCTTGAAGAAGTTTATTGGTGATCAAATTACACTATAAATAGAACTTCCAAAGTTATATTAGGAAGGAAAAATCATATTAGTTTATAAATTAATGATTTTCGACAAGTAGAGCAACTACTAAATAGGGAAATCATAATGTTTCTCAAAAAATGTAAGAGCATGTGGATTGAAGACGTTACTTCAAAGATGAGAAGTTTATGCAAGAGAATCCACAATTTGTGAGTGTTTAAGGAAATGATTTTGAAGTGCGAGTGAGTGTTATGGTCTTAATTTTAAGTAAGAGTCGGCGTGTTATGAATAGATGACATGTGAGACTTGATCTTTTAAAGTCTATGTTAGTTTTTTCTATCTTTTATATTTTATTTAGAATGGTATAATTAGGTTTTATGGGGTATTCCAACTTAATTATGTCTATAAATAGAGAATAGATCTTCTATTTTAAGAACCATTTGTTGTCATAACGTCATTTGCCACTATACATGCATATGATGACTCACTGGCCTATGTTACACCCCTTTCCTTGCTTGTAGGACTTAAATACCTTTTTTTCCTCCTTAAAAACTTTTTAGAAAACCCCATTTACTGAAGTGTACGTGAATTTCCTTAAAGAAACTCATGTATGTACGTGGGTTCCATGTTAGCAATCTGCGTACATGTTAATTTTGGCTCAAAAAAATATAGTCCTGATATTTTGGGCGAAGTTTACGGGATTTCCTGTTCCCTAACTTCCTCAATCCCATACATAATGACTCCAACCATCAAAATGGAGTATAAAAGAGAGCCTTGGGCTGGAGGAAAAAGATTACTAAGAAATGCACCATTATACCGGCCTTTTGAATATTATCCTGCAAAAGCCTTGTTTCCCAAGTGTCTAAGATTGTACCCTTTGCCTGGAAACCCTTTTTTCCAGAATTTACATCCACCTTATCTTGTCAGGAAGAATCCCTTTGTCTTCTTTGGACCTGCTAGAGTGCAGAGTGTTGGAGGCACTCTTATACATTTTCACCCTTGGGTGGAGGAAATTTGAGCCTAGTTCCAGGATAATGTTGTAGCAGTTACAGGTTGTAAAAAATCCCTTTTTTTGTCATCAATAAAATAACTCTCATTCACGTCTGATTCGTTGTGTTAATTTATGATTCTGATGATATTATATGTATGTTATTTTTAATCTGGCATTAAATATGAACTGATTACAATTAGTTAGTTAGCGGATAACTACTTTCTTGCAGTTGCATACTTCTTTGTCTACGTGACTTTCAAAGGGTTGTTGAGAAGGAATTCCATAGTGAAAGACATCAAGTGGGATCTACTTCAAACATAGGATTCCAGGTGCACTCTTCTTCCCTTTTTTTGAAAGTTGGTTATTGTAGCTAGTTATTCCTAATTGATTGTTTAATTATAGTTTGAGACAAGTTTCCTTAGGTTTTTATCTGTTGTGGTGGTGACCCAAAGACCATAGGGAGTAATTTCTTGTAACAAAATTGGCGACCAGAATGGGGATTCTTCCTTTTTCAATCGTAAAGGGTGCTTGCCTTTTTGCATTGCTATTGACTTGTTTTGTGATTTAAGCATGTATCCATCACTATTTGAGTTTGTACAATCCTACCTAAGCCTTCAGTTCCCTTTTCTCTCTTTTTGAGGGGATTTTAAGGGTGGACGCTAGTTTCCCTCGTCGAAGTTGCGCACATACATAATTTTTGTACTACACAGTTGTGTACATGTTCTGAGGAAGGGTTTTTTCTCTTCCTAGCCTATTGGAAGTCAGTGTGTTTGTGCTCTGAGATCTTTGTGGGTATTTTTTGAGTATATAGAAGTTTTGTTTGGTTCCATAAATCTGTTTCTTTGTTTCCAAGATTGCAAGAAAAAATTAAATATTTTTTTCAACTTTTGTGTTTGTTCCATGTTTTTTTTTTTCCGTTGTGGTTTAGGTTTTCATAAATATTAGTAAGGTGTTTCTTACACTCTATTTCATGTTAGTATAGTGGCTCATCAGCTGCTCAGTCATCTATCTTGTAGTCTTTCTCCCCCTGTATCTTTCTTTTTTTCTTGTTTGATTCAAAATTAAAGTATAAGAGTGTATGCTTTTTTGAACTTTTGCCCTTACCTTTCGTATTTCCATTTTTGAAAAGGACAATCCATTGTAAGCATTTTGTCTTCTTAGATTTACTCTTGTGCTTTAAAAACAAAAACAAAAAAATATTATGTTTCAAGTAGCCTCAGTAAAAGAAAAGAGATCTAGTTTTGTAAAGTTCTTTCGCATTATATTCTACATTGCCTTTCAAAAATCATATTAGATTTTCATTACAAAATGGTTTAATATCTTGCATACAATTGTTTTCATTTTTGAAAAAGTATAAAAGAAAGAGTTTGTTTTCATTTGATTTGAAGCATTGCTACACTCATTTTTCAATGAAGAAATTGCATCATGCATTTGTGTTCTTAAGCATTTTTTTGTTGTGTTTGTCTGAACATCATCTAGTTTCATCCGTACCTCTCTGAGTAAATAACATCTCCATAAAATGAACACTAACTAAAATTTACTAGAAATTTTCATTTTGTAGGGTGAACAAACTAGTTATAGGCTAGGGCCTTGGTTTAGGTTGGAGAGTTCATTTCTCCAAGGCCAGAAAACAAACATAATATTTTGAGCTAGGGAGAGTTCAAAAACAAATGTCGTATAAGTATAGATGGGAATATCCTCTAACACGGGAGTTAAACAAGAGTTCGCGTGAAGGAGATTCGAGGAGTTAACCCCTCCAAAGCCTAACTAAACGTAATGGAGAGATTGTATATTAGGGGATTTTTCTGAAGTGACACTGACTCATTTGGTGTCAGTCCTCTGTGAATTGTGAACTTGGTTGACGTTTTCCTGAAGTGATACTGGCCCTCTTGGTGTCATTCCTATGGAAGCCTCTGACTTAGTATGGGATTTTCTAAAGTGACACTGGCCCTTTTGTAGACAATCCTCTGGAAAAGTTTCAGGCTTAGTTACCCTGCCCATACATTCAATCTCAACTATCAACTATACCCCTTGTACATTGACTACGAGTTGGTGACCTTAGTGGATTTTCTTAGGGATCTCAGAGGTGACTATGGGGGCTTTCCCATGGTATCTAGGGTAGATTTTGTATCACACTTTTGAGTACTACTAGAGGGTGCCCCACAAAACATGGATACTTGCACTAGATAAGGCTACTCAATGGAGGTCAGGATAACTTCTTCTCACTCCTTCGTTCGTTGGTCCACAAGACTTAATCAACTCGTAACTTCATCCAAAAGGTCCTTACCTTACCCTGTGACTATTGTAATATCAATACCTAATCCACCTGAGTCGAGATATTAGCAAGATTGTTTGTGTCTGTTGTTGTTGTTTAGGATTTTTCTAGTGGTGTTCTTAGTGATCATGGATTTTCTTAGCAAGGCATGTATGCAGCCACCCGGAGCTGAAAACTCAAAGTGGTTGAACAACTGCCTCGCCAGTCGAGGAGAATTCATGGTCTTCCACCTGTTGAAGAAGGAAAATATCCTCCACCACCTCCTTTGAGGCATCAACTTGATAAATCCAACATCTTTGTACCAAATCGTCTAGTTGAGACTGTTCATACAAAACCGACAAAGTACAATGTTTCTCAACCAGTGGTTCTAATAGTAACTAATCTTGGGGCCGAAGAATTCGCTCCACCTACCAACTCTCCATTAACTAGGCCTTACGCTCCAATTTTCGTGCAAGTTCTTCCTCCTAGGTCAGACTTTACTGACAATATCCCTCTTCATTGGGCCACAATGGAAGGCACTCCAAAAGTTTTTGGCTAAGGAGTTGTTGTGACTCCCTCTTCGACAATCGTTACCAGTGTGATATTCCCCCCTAACATGTTGAATCAAAGTACCGGTATGATTCAATCCATCATTGCAACATTTATTAGCAGCTCTGATCTGTTGATTGTTGGTTGAACCCAACCTTCTGGTATGGCCATGTTATTACCCTCAATAACCAATGTTTTTTCATTCAGTATGCCATCAATGGACATGCTAAACACGTTGACTAAATCTCAGTCAATGTCCCAAGTTTCTAATGTTGGTTCAGGGAACTCCTCGATTCCCTACCAAGTTGTTCGTTGGGGAAGAGGTCATATCCCTCTATCATTCCCATCCATCAGGAGAGGGAATCCCCCGTCTTTCGTCCCTAACCCCTTTGGGGGTTGGGTCACTTTTATGGGTAGCAGTTTCCAATCTGATAGCATGCCCTCCACCTCAACCCCATTCACATTGTATGGTGGGTTCAGGAGTAATCCTTTCACCACATCTCAAGTATCCGCAAGGGTAAACCCCTTCCAAGATCAATGGAGTAAAATGAAAGTATCGTCCCCTTTGCAAGGGATGTCGTCAAGGGGTAACCCCTTTCCCGATCAGTCAAACCCCATGCAGGGAGGTTTTCACTCGTAAGGAGGATTCATAGGTGGAAACCTTATTTTTCCCTTTGAGAATCAGAAAGGTGGGAGTTTTGTTCTGTTTAACCAAAACCAAGGGTTTACCCAAGGCTTTGGCTCATTCCCAAAATCTTCCTGGAAAACTGGTGCCAGTTTCATTCCAGGACCTTCTTTTCAGGCTACCAATCAGTTTATGTAACAACCTAGGTTAACTTTTCCAACAACTCTTATTTTTCTAGATTTGTCTAAGGTTATGAATGACCCGATTTGTCATCACCCAAGGGATGCAGGAGAATTGCTCCACCTCAACACGCGCCAGCTAATTAGCACACATGGTACGCATTCAAGGAAGGAGAGGCATCGCCCTCTCATTTTTCCTCGAGAATCTAAGGCGTGGTCCAGGCATTAAATGATGACAAGTTGGAAGAGCCAAATTGTGATTTCGCACAAGCTGGAGATAAGGTCACCATTAAGTGGTTGACGACATAATGGATCTACATCCGATTCAGAGAAGATTACGATCATTGTAATTTTCCCATTTGACAGTCATTTTGAATGGTGATTTGACACCACTAATTTAGCTTGCGAGGGAAGCTCGTCAAGCCCCTCTTGTATAAATCTTTGTATTGTAAGAAAACTAGAGGTTGGATTTGGATGGGTTGGTAAGTTGGTCAAGTTGTAGGGAGAGAAATGTAGAGAGCCGAGACTCAGTTGTAGCTGGAACTCTACTATTGTAATTTGACATTCCACCATTAATAGAAAATGACAGCTTTTCCTGTTTCCAATTTATGTGTAATGGATGATCCGTTCTGAATGTCTTTTACATGCATTTGAATTGTAGATGAATGTTAGAAATCGTCTGTAGGGATAGAGATACAATTTCCTATCTGTGAGTGTGTTGAGTTAAGTCTGGTTCTCTAGGCTAAGTGCAAGGAGTGCACGACAGAGCAGGGAAATTTTGTGAGCCAATGCAAGGAGCGCGCGTCTAAACTCAGTGGAGTCAGAAGAGAAGCTACCAGGAGGGCACACCATATTAATTCACAGACTCAGGGAGAAATTTCAAGGTGGTTAAGTACCTTGGAAAGAAAGATTGTTTGGGAGTAAGCACAGTTCAGAGTTACTGAACACTATGAAACACTCTGCCAGGAGGGCATAGAGCTAGTGTGAGCATGCACAAGGACAACACAGTTGGAGTGTTGGAGTCCTTAGGAGAATCCCAGAATTGCTGAACATTCTGGTGAAGGAAGGCTTTGAAAGAGTGCATTGACAAAGGAAAGGAGATGCCTTAAACCTTTCCATAAGGCCAAGAGAGAAGCCATAGAAGAAGTGAGTCGAGTGCAAGGAGTGCGCCAAAGGTATTGTAAGTCCATATTACAAAGCTCAGGAGGAAGGGAGAGAAGTTTCCAGGAGGGCACGAAGAAGTTCACAAGAGGAACGTGAACTTGGAAGGTTTTCAAGACGAGCAAAGTCGCAGAAGAGCCTACGCAGAAATATGCAAGGAGTGTAGAAGGTGTTTGAGAACAACCTAAGTCTTGGAAGGAGGATTTGTTCTAAGTGCGCAAAAGAGTCGAGGACTTGACGAAGTCTCGAAGATAGTGAAACCATCCATCGTCGTGGAGGAGACAGGTGGCAGAAGATCAAGAGGTTCGGGAGAAAGAACTGCGGGAGGTTTGCCGAGAGAAAAACAATATCCTCGCGAAGTCACGAAGGGATATTTCAAATCCAGACCGTTGGATCTGAAAGGGTACGTGGTAGAGATCCACGCATTTTGGAGGAAGAACCTTTCAGAGAAAATTCAAGAGGAGTAGAATACCCAAGGAGCTGGGGAAGCCGAAGAAATCCTAGTCGTCCAACGAAATAGGACACGTGGCGAGAGATCAACACTTTGTTGATTCTCAAGTCAGGAAAAGAAGAGTCATAAGGAGAAAGGAATCATGAAGTCTGAACTCGCAAGTTGATCGCAGTCGTTGATCGCGAGGATAACGTGGACCGTAGATTGGGTCCTTGAGAATTCACTGATTCGAAAATCGGGGAAGAGGAGGTAAGCAACTCACAAAAGTTCTGAAGCACGGGATTGCGAAGGGAGATGGCCCACGGTCGTAGTCCATGGTCACATCAAGGAGAAAGTATAGCACGGGGAGCTAGTAGCATTGGCATTAATATTGAAAGGCGCTAAGTAGAGGGTCTGCGGGTGCCACATAGCCTGCGTCGAGGAAGTAAAGGGCCCGTGTCAAGTTAAATCGGTTCCACTAGGAGCCCGATGAACCATTCGGCTCGGTGACTTGAATGATCCTAGACCAGGAGGTCGAGTCAGCCTCGAAGGAGAGAAGGGGGGGTTGACACCATCAAGTTGTATTAGAGCTTGATTTCTGCTGTAGACAGCTGGTGAAGGAGGAGACAAGGGAGATGGTCTGATACCATCAAGTGGTATCAGAGAAAAAAATTTGTCTGTAGATTTCAGGAGAAGGAGACGCTGAAGATGCTCTCAGTTATAGAGTGAACAACAAACTTGCTAGGAGGGAAGGTAGAGGGTGAATATGGTCGTTGGAATTCATGAGCACGGTCAGGGGAGAGTCTACCTGCAGAAGAGTAAAGCGGGCATGGACAAGGAGCTCAGTGAAATCCGATCATAGATGGAGAAGCTTGCATTCAAGATGTAGCAGAAGGCAAAGGTGCATTGGAGGTATGAGTGGCCTTTGAAGAGAACAAATAAGTGGACCGTTCAGAAGTTGTTGACCAGAAGGCAGCATCATAGGTTAAAAGGGTGGCTGAGGCATGTTGAAAACCTCAGTGATGAGGGAAAGAGATCTGGCAGAGGTCTCGTAAGTTGCCAGGTGGGCAATGTGAAGAGGTCATTGGATCTCATGGACTGCCAGGTGGTCAGAGGAGACATCCCAGATTTCTAGGTGGGCAAGGGTGGAGAGATGAGCTCAACTAAGAGTTCACGCCAAAGGGTGTTGATAGATAAGGAGGAGGCGAAATAAAGACCTCACTCAGATGAAGATTCGCGGAGAACTGGGAACCGTGTGAATGAAGATGATGAGAAGTTGAGAACTTCTATCATTGAGGAGAAGGATCAGAGGACCATTATGCTTATTGGAGGAGTTGATATATTCCTACCAAGCGGCCGAGGAGAGGCTAGCATAGATGTTGTAGATGCGATAGAAGGACAACAAGCAGAGACTGTCATGAAGGAGGAACAGATATTGATGTTTGTCCCAACAGAAGGAGAAAAACCATATGAGTTACTCACTTGGTGGGAATTGGAGTTAAGGACACTGGAGGATTGGTTAGAAAGTCTAGAACTATAAGGTGGCTACCAAGAGATAGCCATACTAGAGGAGACACACCAGCATGAGGAGCAGTTGGTGGAAGATGGAACAAAACTAGCTGAGAAATTGACAGGGATCAATCTTTCAAGAGAAGTAATAACTGAGAAGAAGCCCAGTGAAGAGAATTCTATAGGAGTGGGAACTGCAGGAGTGTGGTGAGCTAAAGTCACACAAGGAGAAGATGACTTGGGAGATCAGTGTGATTTTCCCATGGACGAGGAAGAAATGAAGCGGGTTAGTCTACAATAGGAGAGCCAGCCAATGGAGTAGCTGGACGCAGTGATTGGGGAGGTAAGGAAGCTGATGTTGGAGTCGGTAGAGGAATTTTTCAGCAAGAGGAAGCCGAACAATAGGAAACATGCATGAGAAACGAGGATGATGCAGGAGCAGAAGAGCAGAGAGACATCTCCAAGAGAAATTTTGGGATCTAGGAGTATTTCAACCACGCTGGAAAGCTCATGAGTAGGAGCTCATGATTTTTCATAGCCATGGAGTATGATGCTGGAGCATCGCTCCACCTTAGCACATGCCAGCTAATTAACACGTGTGGTGTGAATTCAATAAAGGAGAGGCACCACCCTCTCATTTTGCCTCGAGAATCTAAGGCGTGATCCAGGCATTAAATGATGACAAGCTGGAAGAGCCAAATATTGCTTTTCCACAAGCTAGAAATAAGGTCATCATTAAGTGGTTGACGACAGAATGGATCTGCATCCGATTCGGAGCAGATTACCATCATTGTAATTTTCCCATTTGACAGACATTTTGAATGGTGATTTGACACCACTAATTTAGCTTACGAGGGAGGCTTGTCGAGCCCCTCTTGTATAAATCTTTGTATTGTAAGAAAATTAGAGTTTCGATTTGGATGGGTTGGTAAGTTGGTCAGTGTTGGCATAGGGGCATACCTAGGTTTCAATTGTCAACAACGCACCAAAAAAACCCTAACTACCATCCCTTTTGACAACACCTGTGAAGCAGATGAAGTCTCACCCGAGGTAGAGGCAAGGGTGGTTGCAAGACTCAAGTGTCTGCAACCTTAGCTGGGACACAAATCTGTGATTACAATACCTTCATAACGCACTTAGGAGTTACAGTTCATGAATATCTAACCACTATCTACTTCGCAGATAAAACAGAGCAACGTAGCATTCAACCTGATCTAGCACTTAGCATATAGAAACAGGTCCAATCTAGCAGACTCAAGCACTAAGCAGATTCACATGAGTTAGATCTAGTATTTATCCACATTAATAAGAACAAAGCAATATCAGATCTATCTATCTATCTATACCAATCACTTAGCAGATAACACATAAATCCACCAATACATCGCACAAAGCAGAGCAACACAACATATACGTCGTTCACCCCCACCTTGGAGCTACGTCCACCAACTCTTCTTCTTTATTAGTATTCTTCAATCAGATACATGCATAGAGCCACAAAAACCCTACTCCACATAGGACAGGAGATCTGCGCACTTCACTAGATCCTCCTTCCTTGCATTATAGAACAAAGCCTTCCACAGTCTGTTACAACCACTTGCACTTAGCTCTGCAAGTCTCTTACAATATGCACAAAGAATCTACAAACCATACTTGCACTTAGCACACTTACAACTTACTAGCGGCCTATTCTTACATTGCCTAGATCTCTATTTATACATTACAAAATAAGCCTAAGCATGGGTAAACCCATGGGCCGACATCCCATACCTGTTACATTATCCCAAAACCCAAAAATGACCCAAAAAGGGGCCAAGATCCCGCGATCTCTGCTTCGTCTTTCGCTCCTCCTTCGACAGCCTGTAAAAGTCTGAAAAATGGTCAATCATGACCAAGTATCCATAAAACTTGGTCAAGGGCCAATAGACAGGTTGTAGGGAGAGAAATGCAGAGAGCCAAGACTCAGTTGTAGCTCGGACTCTACTATTGTAATTTGACATTCCACCATTAATAGAAAATGACAGTTTTTCCTGTTTCCAATTTATGTGTAATGAATGATGCGTTTTGAATGTCTTTTACATGCATTTGAATTGTAGATGAATGTTAGAAATCGTCTGGAGGGATAGAGATACATTTTCCTATCCGCGAGTGTGTTGAGTTAAGTCTGGTTCTCTAGGCTAAGTGCAAGGAGTGCGCGACAGAGTAGGGAAAATCTGTGAACTGACGCAAGGAGTGTGTGTCTGAACTTAGTGGAGTCAAAAGAGAAGCTACCAGGAGGACACACTAGATTAATTCACAAACTCAGGGAGAAATTTCATGGTGGTTAAGTACCTTGGAAATAAATACTGTGTGGGAGGAAGCACAATTCATAGTTACTGAACACTCTGAAACACTCTTCCAGGAGGGCATCGAGCTAGTGTGAGTGTGCACAAGGACAACACCATTGGAGTGTTGGATTCCTTAGGAGAATCCCAGAATTTCTGAACATTCTGGTGAAGGAAGGCTTTGCAAGAGTGCATCGACAAAGGAAAGGAGATGCCTTAAACCTTTGAATAAGGCCAAGAGAGAAGTCATCGAAGAACTGATTCGAGCACAAGGAGTGTGCCAAAGGTGTTGTAAGTCCATCTTACAAATCTCAGGAGGAAGGGCGAGAAGTTTCCAGGAGGGCACGAAGAAGTTCACAAGAGGAACGCGAACTTGGAAGGTTTTCAAGCCGAACAAAGTCGCAGAAGATCCTACACAGAACTATGTAAGGAGTGCAGAAGGTATTTGAGAACAACCTAAGTCTCAAAAGGAGGATTTGCACTAAGTGTGCAAAAGTGTCGAGGACTTGCTGAAGTCTTGAAGATAGTGAAACCATCCATCATTGTGGAGGAGACAGGTGGCAGAAGATCGAGAGGTCTGAGAGAAAGAACTTCGGGAAGTTTGCTGAGATCAAACAAACATCCTCGCGAAGTCGCGAAGGGTGATTTCAAATCCATACCGTTGGATATGGAAGGGTACGTGGTCGATATCCATGCATGTCGGAGGAAGAACCCTTCATAGAAAATTCAAGAGGAGGAGAATACTCGAGGATCTGGGGAAGTCGAAGCAATCCTAGCCATCCATTGAAATAGGACGCGTGGTGAGAGATCAACATTTTGTTGATTCACAAATCAGGAAAAGAAGAGTTGGAAGGAGAAAGGACTCACGAAGTCCGAACTCATGAGTTGATCACATCCTTTGATCATGAGGAGAATGTGGACCGTATATTGGGTCCCTGAGAATTCGTCGATTTGGAAATCGGGGAAGAGGAGGTAAGAAACTCGCGAAAGTTTCGAAGCACAGGATCGCGAAGGGAGTTTGCCCACAGTCGTATTTCGTGGTCACATCAAGGAGAAAGTCTAGCACGAGGAGCCAGTAGCACTGGAATTAAGATTGAAAGGTGCTATGGAGAGGGTCCGCAGGTGCCACATAACCTGCGCCAAGGAAGTAAAGGGCACGTGTCAAGTTAAATCAGTTCCCCTAGGAGCCCTGTTGTAGGAAAATCTGCCTGCGGACAAGTAGATCGACCTCTAGGGCTTGACCTTAACCCTAGAAAGAAAAATGCTTATCATGGACACTGAATTCCTTTCAAATCTATCTAAGCCTAATGCATGATAGGGAAGGATGATAGAAGTACCTTTTAATCAGCGTTTGTCCCTGCACGCTCCGAGTTGCGCTCCAATCCTTTGCTCCTCGCTGAGAGCTGTGGACAAAACAAGATACGACCACTTCCTACTCTATTGACATTAGCTTGAAAACAGATCTATCACTAAATGATAAGTTCATGTAA
>SNQJ01S0067578.1:33932-48826 GCA_010110895.2 Picea sitchensis | reverse complement strand
AAAAGTACCTTTTAATCGGCGTTTGTCCCTGCACGCTCCGAGTTGCGCTCCAATCCTTTGCTCCTCGTTGAGAGCTGTGGACAAAACAAGATACGACCACTTCCTACTCTATTTACATTAGCTTGAAAACAGATCTATCACTAAATGATAAGTTCATGTAACATTAGACACAAACTAGAAAGAAACAGGTCAAGCGTGTCATATTAATGAGAATAACGACAACAGTACTTACAATCGTAGATGCGAATGCGGCAGCTTCGTCAAGTCCTCTTCGTCTAACCCTTGCCTGAAAGATCCACAACCTGGATAACAGCAGCTTCACTGATCAATCTCCTTTGGATGACTGTGAATTTCCTCCAAGATCATAAGTTTCACACATTCAATTCTTCCTCCACCACTTATGAGATCATAAGTTTGGTGTAATTCTGCATTTTCCATTCTCCATACCACTCATGAGATCATAAGTTTGGTATGATTCTCTCTTTGCAATCCCCTTTCACCATTAGAAAGCTTGCTTATATAGCCTTGGAGAGGCTCAACAATATTGAGATATCCTTAGGGAAGGTGAGGATTTTCCTCCTTCAGTTGAGGATCTGCCCTAGGATCATGGCTGGACTAGGGATTCGAATCCAACTGCCTTCCAAGAATGAAAAGATGCTTCCCCCATTCATTTCAACAGCTTAACAACCGCCCAGAATAGGTAGCGCTCCCTCAAAAGGGGCATCAGAGCGTTGTAGCGCTCCCTAGTAAGCTTTAGGGGGCGCCAGCGCTCTCAAAATCTATAGCGCTCCCTTAAAAGGGCCAGGGGAGCGTTATAACGCTCCCTGATAGTGTATTGGGGAGCGTCGGCGCTCCGAGATAGTGTAAGGGGGAGCGCTCCTCTCCAAAACTCAGTTTTTGAAGTGCTTTCAGATGGCAAAAGGTTGTTTGACTTCAGTAGATCAGGTCTCCTCCTTCATATCAATCATGTGAGATGTTATAAGTGTTCCCTTAGTGTCGTTGACATGGCAGTATGTCTGAACATCCTTTGCGACACTGGTGACCAACTTGCGACACTTGCGAAAGTTGTGGGGAAGATGCGACACTTACGACAATTGAGAGGGATAATGTGACACTTATCCAGCTGAGCAATTTTGACGTGTAACAAGCCCGACGAACCATTTGGTTCGGTGACTTGAATGATCCTAGACCGGGAGGTTGAGTCAGCCCCGAAGGAGAGGAGGGGAGGTTGATGCCATCACCGAGTTGGCCTGCGGTCCCCACCAAGATACTATCGGACATACCAAAGTTCGAGGGAAAGAATGGTGAAGACCCGTAGGATCACGTAACGAAATTTCATTTTTGGTGCTCATCTAATTTGTCGAACGAAAACTCAATCCGGTTACGATTGTTCTAATGTACCCTCATTAGGGTCGTCGTTAAGTTGTATATAGTACTGGAGAGGTCTAAGTACACAATGTTTGGTGATCTCTCCATGGTTTTTCTCAACCATTTCCAACTCCCTGTTCGGTATGATGTTGGTACAATGATTTTAGCTAACTTTGAACAAGATAAAGCTATGCAGATTTCTGATCATATTTAGGAATGGAGGAGATGAAAGAGCTTGATAAAAGCCACGGTCCCACTAGATTTTCTCTTAGAATGGTTCTTGAAGTCATTACTTCCTTACATTTATGAGGATGTGGCCACTTCAGGGGTCTTTACAGAAGAGAAGGAAATATTTAGAGCACAATAGTTGGAGTTTATTTACTCTCAATCAGGTATGCTCTACAAGATCATGCCCAACACACCACAATCGACTCTCAACTTGGACAAACCAAAATTGGGACTGCATGCCGATGGTATTGTTGGTTCCTCACAAAGTAAAGACACATATATGGTCTCTAGCCAGATGAAGTAGTTGTTTGTACAAAAAATTGCGGCCGGTCTGACCCCTGGCTGAACCAGTCCTACCACCCAGTCCTTGGATGTACACACTCTGCAATCGAAGACTCAAAAGGGTCCTCAAGAACTCGAAGATAAGAAGAAAGGAAAGGGAAAGAAGGGTAGTGGGGGAAAAGATAAAAAGCCTAATAAAAATGTTGAGGGGGAAAAGGATGAAAAGAGAAACGTGAAATTTACATGCAATATTTATGGGGATGATCGCCTTACTCATCAATTCCCGAAGATGGAATAATCCCAACGACTAATAAAGTTGCAAAAACAACATCAACAACCTGCCGTATTGAAAAACTCGTTTTGGCAAGAACAAAATATGCAGGTTGGCTCTTCCACTTCCAATCTGCAAGGGGGCACTTCTAGTGCACCTTTGCCGGACGAATCATTCTCATTCGTTAATATGGTTGATTCTATGAAATTAAAAGACAATGAGGTATACTTGTCAACCAAAACTTGTGATTATGGTAATCTAGAGTTGACGTCGAAAGGTAAAGAAAATTTTGACCCTTAGGGCCCTCTCCACATAGAAAAACCTGAGGAGGAAACAATGTTGCACATACCAAAGGGTGTGTACAAACGGACATCGCACAATCCTAATGCTCGATTTGCACCCAACTATTCCATCGTTTAGGATTTATCTCAAATGTTGTGTGCATTGTCTTCTTTAGAGGTGCTTCAAAGTTGCCCCATGTAATGCACCACATTGTTATCCACAATCTAAGTGGCAGATTCTTCTAGCAAGCTCACTATGAAGTTTGATGGGCAAAGAACATCCTAGACTCATGCCCCCCCCTCCCCAAGAAGCGGAATCCTCATCATTTTCTCTCTTGTTTTGGCATCAAAGTAATGAGCATCTCAACATCGTGACCAATGTTTGCAATTTTCTCATACTACTACCAGCATTTTCTATTTTCAAGGTATGCTTGTTCACTGATCTTTTTTACTCATTATTGTTATAACCATTAAAAATTTAGAAATAGTTACATAATTTGTCAATATTCCTAAAATTATTGAACACTTGCAAAGTAATCGTAATTTTCAATACACTATTGTCACCTTGCCTAGTCAATATGTGAAAATTTATGTGACAATGCTATCCATGATCACAATTGTTGTAAGAATTGGAAATCATCCATTAGGCTCTTCAGAAAGGCTAAACACTTTATGCTAATACATTTCTTTTGAGTTGAAGTTTTCAAAGCTATTATACATGCCTTCGGGAAGAATGATATTCTTTCTTTCAGGAGAAAGTTAGAACTTTGTAGAAATTATAGCATGCCCTTATGCTATCTCTGTTTTTTCACTAAGCTACAAAATGCACGAACAATTTAATGTTGTTTAATTAGTCTTTTAAGTTTTTCCAATTTGTATATGTCTTGTCCATTATAATTAAGTTTAATTTGTCAATTTCATTTTATTTTTTTTAATATATAATATTGTCACTTCCAACATGATATTTCCTATAAATTTTGGTAAAATTTCTAACCATTCTGAACATTGTATCCTCATTTCCAACATTCTTACATTTTGAAAAATCATGCAACATAGGTATATACCCATCATATATACAAATTCTAATATTAAAACCAATTATTATATATTAATATAACATTGGAACATGAAATCAAATTATAAACTATTTTTTAATATTAAACACCCTTGACATTATTATGTTATAGTCATGAATTTTTTATACATATTTGTCATTATTATTTTATTTCAACGGCTTGACATTATTATGTTATTGTCATGAATTTTTTATACATATTTGTCATTATTATTTTATTTCAACGGCTTCAACAAGTCATTAGTGGTTCCCTTATAACCAATTAATGAAGCTTTCGTGTCCATTAATTAATTAATATTCTAATGGTTCCGTTGATAACCAATTGATGAATCCTTCATGTTCATTAATTAATTAATATTCATAGAATATAATTTTCCAAATAAATACTTAAATTGAAATAAAGGTGAAGAGCATCAAGATTCCACAATGCTATACAGCCAGATAATTCTAAATTTTCTCTTTTACAAGGTATTAGTGAGTTCGTAGATAGAGCAACCACCAAAAATACTTCATTGATCATATCAGTTCCTCATCATCTCTTGTTGGTGTTTGATCTCTGACATTTCCCATTCCATAGTGCTAGAAGACATGCATGTTCCTGTTATAAATTGATTTTGTACAACACCAATTAATACAACATTAACTATCCCTAACAAGAAAATGGAAGGTGAATCAATACTGGAGTGTGAAATCATTGAGGTGAGTGTAAACAATCAAGAATATTTCCTAATTAATGCACTTTATTTATTCAATTTGAATTTGTTATTAAGAAATGCACTTTATTTATTCAATTTGAATTTGTTATTAAGAAATGCACTTTATTTATTCAATTTGAATTTGTTATTAAGAAATGGATTTATTTTCTAGGAAATGCTTCTCAAGTCAGAAAAACAAATGTAGGTGAATGTGGGCACCTCTCACATGTGATCCACCGTTATGGTGCTTATCTGTGCTTACCTCTTAAGTGGCAGGGTTCATTATTGACTTAATTTGTGCTTTCTTACAAACTTCTCTCAAGTGGTGAGGTTCATTATTAACATAATTTGTTCTTTCTTACAAACTTTTTTTTTAACAAGTTGGTATGTTAAATTTCAATATGACATGGGCATCAAAGAAAATGTAAGCAAAAGTAGGCCCACCCTTCACCCTCATGTGACCCACTATAAGGGTGTCCACCACTCAAGTGGTAGGGCTCATTTTTGACTTATTTTGTGTTTCCTTATAAATATTTGTTTTTCTATAAGTCAGTGTTATATATTCCAATATGATATGACATAAAATGAAATTGTAGATGAATGTGAACACCCTCCACCCTTATGTGACCCACCTTAATGATGCCCACTTCTCAAATGGTAGGGTGCATTATTGACTTACTTTGTGCTTCCTTACAAACCTATTTTTATGTGCAACTTGATATGTATTCTATATTCCAATATGATATGACATAAAAATAAATGTAAGTGAATGTGGACACCCTCCACCCTTATGTGACCCACCTTAATGATGCTACCTCTAAAGTGGAAGGATGCATTATTGACCTACTTTGTACTACCTTACAAACCTATCTTTATTTACAATTTAGTATTCTATATTTCAATATGATATGAAATAAAGCCAAATATAATATAGATGAATATGGACACCCCTAATCCTCATATGATCTACTTAGATAATGCACACCTCTCCAATAACAATCACATTATTTCAATGACATAAAGAAACATGTAATTGGATCCACATGTTATTAACTTTATATTTTCTTATAAACTTGTTTTTTTTTACAAATTAATAATACATATTTCAATATAATATAATATAATATAATATAATATAATATAACATAAAAATAAATATTAAATATAAATAAATGTGGACACCGGTAACCTTCATATGATGACTGAAGTGACTACACCTACCACAAAAGGTGTGTGCCCAAAGGACCACAAAAGTTCAAATGAAAGATGGAGATTAAGCCAAGCCATTATTTCGTGGAGCCGTCACTTGCGTTTGTACATTCAAGTGGAGCTGTAAAGGTCACTGTTGTTAGTGATATTGTCGAGTGCCATGGTTACATTGATTGTGATATTGCAATATAATATGTAATATGTTGTCATATGTCTTTATATAGATTTAATTATTAAATATTGTGCTCATCATACCATACAAATTAATGAAATAATGAGAGTTGGAAATTATTAATATTTTAATTTTTTTATATGGATAAAGGTTATAAATAAATGGAAATAGATTAAATATTTTTTTAAATGTAATTTTAATATAAGGCATAAAAGAAAATATAATTCTTTTTAATGATTTTCATGAATTTTAAAAAATAATTAAGTTATAAGATTTAATAAAGTTATGTTTTTTTATTTAGTAAATATGGTAAAAAGAAATGATGTTCAACTTTTTTTTAACAAATTAGAGTTTACAATGTTTTTTTGGAATAGTTCATAAAGAGTTTCTTTAAGAAAATCTTGAACATTGATCATAATTTTAGTAATATTAATTTTATTAATTTCATATTTTTGGAAAAAGAAATTTTATGGTAATTTAAATTATGAAAAATAAAATATTTGTAATATTTTAACTTCTAATTAATGATTTCATTATTTATCTTTAAACTTCATAAAGATGTAAGAATCTCCGTCTTATTAATGATTCAATTGTTTATCTTTAAACTATACAAATATGTAAGATTTGTTATTATTATACCTGTCAATAGATATGGTATATAGTGTTGAGTTAGGTTTGACTTTCTATTAGTTCATGGTTGACCATAAAATATACACCCCTTTATCTAAAGTTTTAAAAAATAATGATTAATTTTAAATTTTAAATCTCATTTATCTAAAATCTTATTAACCAAAAACTTTGAAGTCTTATTGTTGCCTTCACTCCCCCAGTGTAAATTTAATAAATATTTCACTTCCCCCAATGTAAATTTAATCTTTGTAACTTGTTTTTAATTATTAAAATTTATGGCCCATTTTGTCTTCGTAGACAAACATAAAGCTTCCAGCTTAACGCGAGAGAAAATATGTAAGTATAAATTATCTCCTCAATTTCGAGAGAGGCACGTGAACTGGGTCTTTTGTCCTCGTCTGGGCCAATTTTGTCTTCGTAGCATAAAGCTTCCAGCTTGCAGAAAACGCGTGAGAAAACATGTCAGTATTAAATTATTGTAGCAGGCCTTTTGTCCTCGTTTAACCCCATTTTCTTTTCGTAGAAAACGCGTGAGAAAATATGTGAGCCTTAAATTATTTAGCGTAATTTTACAATAATTTTGACTTTTTAAAAAACTTTAACTATGCTTTTTTTAATGTTTTTATTATTTTGAGTTTTTATCAAATTTTTTATATTTTTACTGTGATTAAATTGCTCCCTAGTTAACTTACTTCATGGTTAACTTACTCCATAAGTTTATTAAAGAAATTGAAGAAATGACATAACATAAACTCCACAAATAAGCTTTCATGTGTTACTTATTATAATATTTCGACAGTGACACAAGAGGAAAAGAAAATAGTTGGTCTTTCATCTTTATTATAATTGCCGATAGGCATGGTATATAGTGTTGAGTTACGTTTGACTTTCTATTAGTTCATGGTTGACCATAAAATATACACCCCTTTATCTAAAGTTTTAAAAAATAATGATTAATTTTAAAATTTAAATCTCTTTTATCTAAAATTTTATTGGCCAAAAACTTTGAAGTCTTATTGCTGCCTTCACTTCCCCCAATGTAAATTTAATAAATATTTCTGACATCTAGTCATTTCATGCCTACTCCTCTTCCTATCTCCTTAAAAAATATTTTCATTATTATATTTGGCAGGGATATGCTACCTAATAACCTTATTGATATCATGTTAATTTGATTGTCTACTTTTATCTTTTTATAATTAGTTCAATCGTGAGAGTAGGCTTTGACCCAACCTCTTTTGCACATATGGTGATTGTTGCTCATATTATAAAATAACATGGAGCTTATCCTTGCTCATACTAGAAAATATAACATGGAGACTATCATTATTGAACTTCTCCACACCTAATCGTGACTTTAAATTATACCAAAGTGCATACATTTCAAATCAAGAGAATGCAATAAGTATTCTTGCATTTAATTTTAAATTATAAGTGATTGGAACTTTCTCAATTTTATCCCAGGTCTCACTAAAGATGTTGCAAATCTAAAGTTCATATTAATATAGAATAACTAAGATAAGTACATTGTTGAAAACAAATTTTATAGTATCTCAATTTCAAACTTCGATATTTCTACACGTATAATTTTTAAGACTATAATAAGATTTTGGAACACTAATGATTAGATCTTCTTGACAATTTGGTTTGAGTTTAAATGTCAATTGAAATGGATGTTTAAATATTTGTGGTAGTTAATCTTCAAAGTGTTATAACCATACAAAAGTGGAGAATGAATTATTTTCTTAGATTTAATTAACATAAATTATTTTCTTAAATTTAATTAACCTAATCTTGATCGTATCAATATTAATGACATGTTCATAATTAATTTTTTGCATAAATATTGGAGAACTTTGAATTGCTTGTAAAAAATTATTAATAGATTTTGTAGGAAGAGTAATATCATCAATGCATGAGAGTAGAATGCTAACACGTCAGGCAATATTAATACAATGCACCCCTCCCCTCCTCTTCTAAACATCAAGGGTGGGAGAAAGGAGGTGTCCCTGCTTAACATCAATATTAGAATTAGTCTCCAATAAATATTGGTTGTTACATTTTATCATAGCAATAATCTTTTAGTGGAGCTTAATTATGACAATATGAAACTAGGGAGGGACACTCATTTTTTCTAGTCTTTTCCATGCTTGACTCTAGGAACAACGTCAAAATATTTTCTAAAATCATCGAAACAATAGATGAAATCTTCAAATTCATTAGGAAAAATATAAGATGACTAAGCATTGGTTAAATAACAAACATTGTTGTGTTGCACATTATTTGTTTATTTGGAGTGCATTTTCTCAACTCTTTTTTTTAGTTAAAGATTTATCTTAAGGAAATGAAACAACTCATGCTTCAAATAGTCATTGTTTTATCCATAAATTTAATAGTATTGCATATCTATGAAACACAAACATTGTGGAAGCAACTCACGTTTGTAATGAATTTTTAAAGCTATATAAGTCTCCTCTTTATCTCTCAGTGGGGACATGGTAAATATGACTTAGTGATGCCTAAAGTTTATAGTAGATGGAGGTAATGGAAAATGTCCCAAGAGATAAAACTCCCCTAGGACTCTCGGAGAACTACAATAAACTCCTAATGCTATTAAAATGGAAAGCATTAGTCAACCCAAAATAAATAAATGAATCGTTATGGTATTAAACTTTGTCTCCTTTGTAAAAGTGGGTTTCTCAAAAAGCCAGTAGACTGTCTTCTAGATGTCCCAAACAACAAGATTTAGGAAATAATATGGGGTAATGATGCGATCCCAATGATAGACATGTTCCTCTAGTTGTTGGTCTACAAAAGGACTCGACTGTAAAAAATTCCCCAAAATAAGGTATTGAAGGTCCCTCAAATTTCTCTCCATGTATGACAACGATGAGTCTTATCAACAATTATGTTTTGGATGCTTTTATGCACTCACAACTTGGAAGGAAGTTCTAGTAGAAGAAAACATGGAGGTACSTGAATGAGGCACATCCTAGGATGCAATCATTAAACCCTATTACTCTAAGTCCCTATGCAAAATAATAATTAAAAATTGTTGTTAGGAAGGTATGGATCGTACTCCCCATATTCATTTTTTTTTCTAGATTAGCTAGAAAGGAATGACATGGGCTTCAAAGAACAAAAATTCCCCGTCACAAATCAACATTTACAACTATACTAATGAAAACCTCAGTGAATGACCAATCAACATTTACAACTATACTAATGGAAATCTCAGTGAATGACCATAGAAGAAATAGGAATAACAAAAATCTAAGAAAAAAATAAATTAAAGTTCTATTTTTATTTTAGTAAATATACTTCTTATATTCACATAAATATATTTATGTGAAAAAGTAAAACATATAATAAAAGGGTATATACAATGATACTTACCTCTCTTTCTCAAAGCAAATTATGAATCTTGTAAGACACCTGTATTGATCACACAATGTGCAAATTATATATCTAATAAAAGCTATGATGACCTTCAAAACCAAACTAATAATAAAACTTTGCTAATCTAAATCCACATTATTAAATTTGTCATGAAAAAGGTACATTAAAATCTTTTGATTTTAATGAACGTTTATACTCAACTTGAAATTTGTCCTATCAATATATTTTTTCAATATCATTAAAAAAAAAAAATGAAATATCTAATTTTTAAAATTCAAAAATAAATTTATATTTTTAAAATAATTAAAATAAATATATTTTTTATTATTTAAATAAATAAATATATTTGTAGTTTTTGGAAAGGCATATATCAACCCAAATTAATTGTAAAAAGTGAAAGCTATAATTTACAAACAATAATAATAAGGTGATAAATATTTTATTATTTAAGGGTTTATGATAATATTTGTTTTTTTCTTTTAAATTAATTTTAAAAGAGTGGACATTTTAAGGTTTATTTTATAGTTTTTTTTTGCAATAGTATTGTTTTGTAAGGCCTTTTGTAAGGCGGTGGTTCAAAAAATATTGCAATTTTAATCCAACAAAAAAAAAGTAGCTCCATTTTTCGATTCAGGGATTGATTTTACTATTTTTGTTGCAATAATATCGATTGTTAAGGCTATGGTTATGAAAGTGTTACAAGTTTAAGCTTGAAAATAAGGGGGTTGCTTTTGGCCTAACACCACTTTTCAATTTGGGGGTTGGTTTTAAGGTTGTTGTTA
Source organism: Picea sitchensis (assembly GCA_010110895.2). Taxonomy (NCBI): domain Eukaryota; kingdom Viridiplantae; phylum Streptophyta; class Pinopsida; order Pinales; family Pinaceae; genus Picea; species Picea sitchensis. Next base: position 38,434 of record SNQJ01S0067578.1, on the reverse strand, counting down.
GTAATAATATGATATTTCAAGGTCATGGCTACAAAAAGTTGTAATTTTAACCTTGAGAAAAATGTGCTATCAGTAGCACCACTTTTAAATTCAACAGTTCATTTTGGTGTTTTTGATGCAAAAATATGGGTTTTTAGGGCTAGAATTCTTATTTTGAGATCATACTTCTCATTAAGTCGATAAGTATGTTACCTAAAAGAAAAAGGGTAAAATTTTTATTTTACTGGTGGTGGACATATTCACTAAATAATCACACTTTTGTGGTATGGTTATCGTGTTATTTATATGCATAAATCCTTGACATTAAATTATCGACTAGGTGTTCGTATACTTCGAGATGCAAGCATAGGAAATGTAGGATTAAATCCTATCCTATCTTATCAAATAAATGCTAGCAACTGTTTCAAAATTCAAATTGGAATCAAAGGCAACTACTTAACTTATGGTTTCATCTTAGATTAAATTGGCATTTGATCAAGTTTTGTGGCGGGTTCATCATACCATGAAGTTAATATTTCAAGAATAAAACATTCTTATGATATTGTTCAGGAAAACATCTTGTCTTTGTACCAATTAACCTATGGATGAGTTTTTTAATACCTACGAATTCAAATCAAATGAAATCAATCCAACTAACATTATGGAACTGAGGCTTATCACTAGACTATGAGATTACTTAATGTTATTTGGTTATGAATTACCACAATCCTTCATTACTGTGAATGTTCATGTGGTTTTTCTCGTGTAGCTTATTAGATCCTTAGTCTTTAGTGGTTGTTCCATAGTGGTGTACACATAAAGCTTAGTAAAATCTTGAAATAAACACTCTTCACACTCGAGCACGATCGAATGAACACCAAATGATCTTGGATTGGTCCTCTTCGAAACCCATGTGGTTGATCTGCAACTAGAATCACATAGGTATGCCAACAAATGACATTAGGTACTAGAAATGCACCGTCAGTACCAAAAATGAGCTAAGACAATTCATCATTAGCCAGACATGTTCTAGAAATCCAATCTAACATGTTAAAGACATAGGAAATCAATAAAAACATGCAACATTTACCTCTTATAGCTTGTCAAGGGTGGTTTGTGTATTTAGAATAAGGAAATATGGTAACAAGTAAATATATAAGGAAAAGGTAGTAAAAAAGGGTCAGTTGACAGGTGTAAAATGTATCAAAACAATGGGCCAACAATGGATTATCCACTCTCAACACACATCATCTCTTACCGAGAATGTTTAGAATCTTCATGGAAATCCAAAAACCATAGCCAGTGATAAAGACCTTATTTTCATCAACAATTTTTGAAAGGAATTGTTTGCTACTCTGAGGACTAAATTAGCACACAGCTCTTCATCCATCCTTAATCAGATGGTCATACCGATGTTGTGAAAAAATGTTTGGACTTTAGAGGTGCATCTTCATTTATTCACTTCTAATAAATTATCTCAATGGCTCAAATGGTTTCCCTTGGTGAAATGATGGTGATATAACACTACTTTCCATGCATCCACTCATATGACACCCTTCGAGGCACTCTATGGGTATCCAATTCCCTCCATCACTAAACATGTGCAAAGGAAATCCAAGGTACACATAATAGAATACCATGTTCAAGAAATTAGCAAAGTGTCATCTAGACACCTAAGGACAATTTGCATATTGCATAGAACTAGATAAAGAAACAAGTTAATCAACACATGAGTGTGAGGCAATTCGAGATTGGAGAATGGGTCTTCCTAAAGATTTATACATACAAACACATGTTAAACAAAAAAAGGACAAAAAGATGACACCAAAATTCCATAGGCCATACAATTTACTTCAAAAGATTGGTACACTAGTGCATTTGGGTCAAATTCCGACGGCGCGTTCGACGATATTGTCAGGAGAAAAAGAAACATCGAACCCCCTCAAACGTCGTTTCACAGGACATCGCTTTTCCGACAACATAGATTTCGTCTTTATTGTGACGTTTCATGCGAACACGTGTGATCCCGGATTCGACTGTCCAACCCCCATATAGACGTCGTAAGACTGACGTCTTAGGTGTGGTAAGACCGACGTCTTGGACGTGGCAAGAGAGACGTCTTGAAGGTGGCAAGAGAGACATCTTGAAGGTGGCAAGAGAGACATCTTGAAGGTGGCAAGAGCGACGGCTTGGAGGTGGAAAGAGAGACGACTTGGAGGTGGCAAGAGAGACGTTTTGGAGGTGGAAAAACCGACGTCTTGGAGGTGGAAAGAGCGACGTTAAGAGGTATCAACTCTGATGTGGTTGCTATGGGAGAAACACTCTTGGAGGTGGCAAGAGCGATGTCTTGGAGGTGGAAAGAGTGACGGCTTGGAGGTGGCAAGATAGACGTCTTGTATGTGGAAAGAGAGACGTATGGGATGTGGCAAGAGTGATGTTAAGAGGTATCAGCTCCGACGTGGTTGCTATGGGAGTGACACTCCAAGACGTCGCAATAGCGACTGTTTTGTAGGTATTTAAAAAAAAAATACAATATCAATATCAAGACTTATGAAGCAAACAAACAACTCCATGCAAGGAACTGCTGACAGACTAGAGGGATTGAAGATGTTTAATTGTTAATTTTTGCTTGGAGTAGTTCTTCCTATAATTCTGAGTTCCTTCTAAGACAAACTATCGTTGATGAGAATGAAATGAGAATGTTGAATTGTTAATTTCTTCCTAAGGAATTCTTCCTATAGCTATGAGTTCCTTCTAAAAACTATCATTGATGAGAATGAATTATTTACTTTTAGCATTTACTTGAAGATATTACGAAACATCAAGAAATAAGCATGACCAAGATAATGATGAACACTATCTTTTAGTATTAAAAGAGATGAACACAGATGTTGTAACATTTCTCTTAAAAACATACATAATACCTTTGACAACATAATTTCAAGAATATCTAGAAATATTTACTTCATTTCCATGTAAAACTTGTCGAGCCTCAGTAAGGCATACTAGCACTTTACATTCATCTAGATTAGTGAAGTTTTCATTCCAATAGAAAGCTGACAGAACTTTATGGTCTTGGAAGCATATGTCTGAATCTTGATAAGTATTTTACGAGATTCAAAAGGTATGTGGCTACTTTGGCAAATACAATTTTCTTGTCAAACAAGAATATAAGATCCTTCAACCCCATCTCATATTAACAAATGAAAATAATCATATAGTAGATGGAGACTACATCCATAAGGAATTTCCAGTTGCAACAAATAAATGGTTCACATCTCAGAAGAATCCCAACTTGCATCAACTGCTGCAATAATTTTCTCATGAAGTCGGGCCCCAGAACAGACAACGATGCCTCTATCAAGTCCTTCTAGGTAAATCACCTTTGAGAAGTCAAGTGGAGATCCATCGGCATCAGTCACAACACCTTCTGCTTCTTGTATAATAAGAACTCCTGCCGCATGATCCCATATTTTCTCTTTGTATCCTGCCCTTGCGAACTTCATGAATATCTTCACGACACCTCGAGCTATAGCAACATATTTTTCCATACTATAAACATGCAACAGATGATTACTGATAAATAAGACATACATTGAGTTAGTGGAAATCTTTTGATGCGAACATTAACATAATCTTAAATATTTATAAAACCAAACAAAATCCAAGTACATAATTCACCTTAGTCCTAAGCTGTGAGCAAGTCCTACTGTAAAGGAATGGCTTGAGTTTGCTTTTTCAACTAGTTCACAAAACGTTGCCAATGCAAGCTCATCAATGGTTGAGACACTAACAGGCCTTGCTACATTTGACAATCCCAGATTTATGATTTCATTGACTAAATGTTCCATCCAAACTTGCCCACTTCCCTTCTATGTAGAAGGTACATAGCCTTTACTCCATACACCAGAACCTAGAGGGGAGAGTTTTAACATGAGTTGGTAATATCGATAATGATAGTTAAGCCACTCTCTTCTCAATGGATAATTTGGGAAACCTAGAACTCCAAGTACCACCTCTCCTTCCTCTATCATGGCAAGAGCTACTGCATATTGATCTCCCCATACAAAACCAAGAGTGCCATCTATAGGATCCAGGACCCAGTGTCTTCCAGTTGGCCCACCTTTGGATCTCCCCTTGTTGATAGTTTTAAGAACATCAACTTTTCGTAGTGGTTCCAGAGGAGGATTAAGCCCAAAAATAGTTGCTTCACTAAGACACTCATTCATAGTGTTGACCACCCTATGCAATAAGTCCATCCCTTCCACCCCTCTTAGTGCTTGAGTATCTTCATCTGCAATCATAGAAAAGGAAGAGGAAGAAGAAATTATTCTACATAGATTGTGAAGAGGAAGAAGAACAAGAACAAGTACCATCTCAAGATGAAAACGTAGAAGCAATTTCATTTGAAGAGTTGACTCCCACGATATCGTGTAATACATTGGATGGAATTAGCACTCCTCAAACCCTCAAGATCGAAGGATACATCAAAAAGAAAAAGGTAATAGTCCTAATTGATTCTG
>SNQJ01S0067577.1:0-19436 GCA_010110895.2 Picea sitchensis | reverse complement strand
GATGACAAGGGTTTTGTAGTCTTGTTCCAGAATGGACAAGTACTCATACATTCAAGGGAGATAGCCTTGACACAACAATCAACATTGGTGTCGGAGAGGGCAGGGTATACAGGTTGCGGGGAAAGCCTATAAGAGGATCAAAGGGGATCTTGGATGATGGATAGATGCCATTGATAGAGGATGAGGAGAAGGAGGCTTCGGAGGGCGAATAGTCAAAGGATGAACAGAGTTAATAGACTTCCAGTGTGGGCACTCAACCTTCAGAGGGAAAGAGGGAGTTCGCCCCTTCCAGTCTTGTTAGGAGATCAAGTTGGGATGAGATGACATTGATGGACTCTCAGGAGTAGAAGATTTCTAGGAGCACATTGAGGGAGAGAATACCTTTGACGAAGTTTCCAAACTTTGTGGCATTGATATGAAGCGTCATCAATTCTGAGACTTCTAGTGCTCAAGGAGAAGCTAACCAACGGGGTTGGAGGGATTCTAGTGAGAAAGATGATGTGTGTGACACTATATCAGGTTCAGAGGGAGAACACATTCTAGGTGGCTCTTCGAGAAATACCTTCCTCGCTAAGAGGAAGTGTTGATGCATGGTAGAATCAAACATGTATTTATGCACGGGTCTAAGTGTCTAGACGCGTGGAATTCATCCAAATCCTTTGTCCTTGAGACTTTACTTTAATTAAAGGAATCATTAAAATAAAGTTCTTTTATTAATTAGTTGAGTTTGTATTTAAGGAAATGCTTTAACTAGCATTAGTGAATTAAATAATAGTCTTTGATCTCAAGTGAGGTGATAAGTAATCTCATTGACATTGATGGACTCTCAGGAGTAGAAGATTTCTAGGAGCACATTGAGGGAGAGGATACCTTTGACTAAGTTTCCAAACTCTGTGGCATTGATATGAAGCATCATCAATTATGAGACTTCTAGTGCTCAAGGAGAAGCTAACCAACGGGGTTGGAGGGATTCTAGTGAGAAAGATGATGTGTGTGACACTATATCAGGTTCAGAGGGAGAACACATTCTAGGTGGCTCTTCGAGAAACACCTTCCTCGGCTAAGAGTGAGTGTTGATGCATGGTAGAATCAAACATGTATTTATGCACGGGTCTAAGTGTCTAGGATGCACCAATCCAACTTTGTCCTTGAGACTCTACTTTAATTAAAGGAATCATTGTACAAGTTCTTTATTAATTAGTTGAGTTTTGTATTTAAGGAAATGCTTTAACTAGCATTTTCAGTGAATTAAATAATAGTCTTTGATCTCAAGTGAGGTGATGGGCAATCTCATATGTCAATCATTTTGGATTAGGTTGTGATCATAACTCAATCTTTATAAAAGAAAGGATAGGGTAAAGGAGGAAGAGACATGATACATTTGTGTCGAGTGAGTCAAAACATGGAGGATTGACTGGCAAAGGATCATGGATACAATTCATTAGATCTTGGATAGTGGAGAAGGACTTCCATCTAGAGATCTAGGCCGTAGGAAGAGAGAGAACAAATTACAGCAGAAGGATCAATTGTCGCGAAATAGTGCAGGGTTTCTGGAACAGTTGCACAATTAGTGTGAATTTCAACTTTACATTCACATGGATAGTGCAGCACAATGCATATATCATTGTATTAGTCGTGTTATATCCATACAAGATTGTACAACAGGTTCGACAACAAATCAATCCAATCATATTTTTTATGTACTTTGTCTCTTTTCCCTTTGGGCCATTTTCACAGTAAGGAAGCCTTTGTAAGATTTGAATTTATTTGAATGAAAATCTTAGTTGATGGGCATAATATAATTTTGTGTATTTTGTATGAGATTTTTTGTTTCCAAAGATTGTTTCCACTAGACAATTGAGTTGAATACTTCGACGGTGTATTTTTGTTTTGTGAGTTGCTAATCTTATTTACAACAATGAAATCACTTGATAACAAAGTACTTAGGTGTTGGGGTAAGAGGTTTTCAACACAAACCAACCCTTGTGAAATATGCATTCTTGGATAACATCAAAGAGGCATTTTTCCAACAACCTCCTACAAAGCCAAAGAGGATCTAGAACTAGTTCACATATATATGGACCCAAACTCCTGTCCTTAGGTGGAAGTTTTTATTTTCTAATGCTCATTGATGATTTTAGTAGGAAATTTTAGGTATATTTCCCCAAAAAAATATTTGATACATTGACAAAGTTCAAAGAATTTTAAAGTTTGTATAGAAAACCGGAAAGTGACAAATATGTCACACCTGTGTCAAATGGAGGAGGAGAGTGTGACTCAAAGGATTTTGCAATTTTTGTGGTGACTGACCAAGGAATTAAAAGCGCTCACTCAATCATATATACCTCAAGAATGTATCGGAGGGTTGAAAGAAAGAACCATACCACCTGTCACAGTGGCATGATTCTTTTAAAAACACTAATGATTTTTGGGCTGAAGTTGTTGCTTGTTAAGTCTACATACTGAACAGATCTCCAATAAAAAGTGTGAAATATAAAGTTCATAAAGAAGCATGGAGTGGCATGAATTCAAGTGTCTCTCACTTCAAAATTTTTGGTTGTATAGGCCCATGCACATGTTCCAGAAGAGCTAAGAAGGAAATTTGACAACATAAGTGAAAAGTTCATTTTCATTGGATATAGTGAGCAATCAAAAGCCTGGCTGTGACTATATAATCCAAATACCAAGAAATTTAGGGTGAGTTTAGATAAAATTATTGAGGACAAATCTTGAGTGACCAATAAAATGAAACAATGGAAAACCAAAATATATTACTCCAAATAGATGAACATGTGGAAATCTTAGGACAGCAAGTACCTCCACCAATATTACCAAGGTTACAAGTGCTAAGATAAGAAGAACATACTGAAAATTGTTCTTTCAACAGTGAGTGTAGTAGCTTTTAGAGAAATATATATATATATATATATATATATTAAAAAAAAAAAAGGACCTTTGAGGGGAATTATATGAGAAGCTGATTGGCTGGATCAAAAATCTCACTTTGTCTTATTTTCCTATCAACCTACTTATTTTGAATAGGTAGTGAAATAAGAACATTGGGTACATGCCATGAATGAAGAGATTGAAGCCATTGAAATGAATAAGACATGGGATCGAGTTGATCTTCCAACAAATAAAACCAACATTAGTGTTAAGTGGTTTCACAAGACAAAACTAAATGAGAAAGGAAAGGTAGAGAAACATAAGGCAAGGCTAGTTGCCAAAGGGTTTGTTCAACAACTCAGTATTGACTATGGTGAGATCTTTGCTCCAAGAGTAAAGTTGGATACTATTAGACTCAGGATAGCCATTGCATCCCGTGAGCAAATGGCTATTTAACGTATTTAATGTTGAAGTCATCCTTTTAATGGCAATTTAGAAGAATAGGTGTATGTAGATCAACCAATTTAGGATTTGAAGTAAAGGCCAAGAGCAGAGTACAAGATGAAGAAAGCCTGTATTTCAGCAAGCTCCAAGAGCTAAGGTACAAATGGAATTGACTCATTTGGTCAATAATGGTTCATCTGGGAGCCGCAATGAGTCCACTTTTATGCTAAATCATATCACCAAGGTAAAATTCATAGTTTGTCTTTATGTTGATGATACGATATATACTGGTAATCTGATGTTAGATGATTTCAAAGATTCCATGAAAAGAGAGTTTGAGATGACAAAATTCTCGCTCTCATGAAGTAATTCTTTTGGGGAATTCCAGTAAAGCAATCCGCCAAGGCTTACATGTCAAAAAAGTATGCTACACATATCTTAAAGAGGTTCGATAGACAAATGCAAACCAATAGAAAGACCTATTGCAACATGAACAAAATTGAGCAAGCATGATGATGGACTCACAGTTGATTCAACACTGTATAAGAGGCTTGTAGCCAAACTCATGTACCTTTAAATTTAACTAGACCATGTTATGTATGTAGCTAGTTTTATTTCCATATTTATGGAGTCTCCCGAGGACTCTCACCTGAAAGTTGGAAAAATAATTTCCGTATTGTAGGTACAATTGATTATGGATTGTGGTACACAAATTCCAAAGAAAACATACCTATAGGATACACAGACAATGACTTTGTCGGTAACATTAATGATAGGAAAAACACCTGCATATGCTTTTATTTAGGCAATAAATTTGACCTACACTTCCAAGAAGCAACCCATTGTCCCAATATCTCGCGCTGCATATGTAGCATCTACTACAACATCATGCCATGCAATGTGGCTAAGAAGACTCTTGAAAGATCTTGTACATGTGGAGAAGGAGCAACTTCTATTTTCCATGACAACAATTCAACAATTGCATTGTCCAAAACCATGTGTTTTACCCCGGAAAAGCAAAACACTACTAATACTCACTGGTCTCTTCATTAGCCGCAGCTTGTCAAACAATGGGTGACATTTCCTTCACCTTGTGGATCTAGGATTAGCTTAAAGTGACATCTTCATCATGTCTTCATTGAAAAATGTTTTAGAATTACAGACAACACTTAGGCATTGTCACCCCAAAGAACAAATGCTTGAGATTAAGGGAGTGTTGCAAGCATACAATCTCTCATGTTGGACCGCAGCTGCATAGATTAGTTAGGTTGGAGGAGTTTGATTTGGTCTTTCATTTATAAAACATAGCTGAAAGGTTTTAATCTCCTGTGGTTAAGCAAATCTCATTGTAGAAAAATCTATTTAATGATGAGAAGAGCAAGCCATGCTACATAAGTTTCCTAGTGTTTTTTTTTCCTCATATTTATCTCTACATATCAAATTAACAATACACATATAAGAAACTTGATCGGTTATACATTATATGTATCAAGACCAAATCTAATGCAAATAGAAATGATATATCAATAGTCTCTTGAATTTTAAGTTTTTTACAAAAAAAAAAAAAAAATTTGATTGTAATATATATATATATATATATGTATATATATATATATATATACATTAAAAAAAAAAAAAAAAAAATTTGGTAAATCTCAATTTTAAATTAAATTGAATGACAAAAGTGGATGCACTATTATGTGTTATCATTTTCTATAAAAATTTTCATTAGTCATTAATGATGAAACTTTGTTTTCTTCCTCCAAAGATTGACGAATCAAATGACACAAACTGCTTTTCCTCCAAAGATTAACAAATTAAATAATTTTTCCATTTTAATACTGCTCTCTTCTTCTCTCATTTTAAACTTCTTCATAAACTTTAAAAACTTAATAATCCAATGACCAAATCTGATGTCATAGAAATAATGCATTAATGATTTTTTTAATTTACTTAAATTGGTCTCTTCTTCTCTCATTTTAAACTTCTTCATAAACTTTAAAAACTTAATAATCCAATGACCAAATCTAATGTCATAGAAATAATGCACAAATTGATTTTTAGTTTGGTTTCTAAATTTTAAAATTGAAAAAATAACAATTTTTTTATTAAAAAAAAAAAAAAAAAAAAAAAAAAAAAAAAAAAAAATAAAATATATATATATGAAAGAGAATATATACAATCACCCCTTTTACTAATTATGGTCTCACAACCATATGCCAGGTGTATATATTTTTTTTGCATGCAAGCTACATGCCATATATCCATATATACTTATTTATTTGCACGCAAGTAACATGCCATGCATGAGAGGCGACTCAGCTGTACATACCTAGCTCCTACCAGCCCTCTGCAAAGGTGCCCAGCTCACCTTCCTGCCTCCATGGCTAGCATTAAGGTTTTTAAAATGGAGGCACGCCAGTCAATTCTACGGTGATGGATAAACTATGATGCTGAAATCCTGCAACTGTAGAAGTGGAGCTTACGCAGATTTTGATTAAAATTTAGCAGCAGATAATCACATTGTTTGTAGCCTGCCTTATGTCAGCAGCTACAATGGCTTTATAAAGACCAGTTTTGGGTGTTTCAAACTGAGATTGTCTTCCTGTTTTCTTCCTTCAGTTGATCCAAAATGGCAAAAATATTGTTGGATTCTCGTAATGGCAGTGGTACAGCATCCTTGAACATTGAGGCAGGCTCTTGTTCGCAGCCCAACATGGCTGCAAAGGATAAGATAGATAAAAATGATATTGTGAAAGCCGAGGATACTAAAAGAGGAGAAGACGCCAAGATGACTGTTCCATTTTACAAATTATTTATGATGGCAGACAAACTTGATATCATACTGATGAGTATCGCTACTGTTGCTTCTGCTGCCAATGGACTTTCTTTTCCAATTATGGCCATCCTGTTCGGGAATCTTACCAATGCATTTGGACAACATGAAGGCAGAGATATTGATAGTGTTTTACATGAAGTATCAAAGGTCAAACTTATTTCACCAAAGTAATTTTAGTGATGAGGAAAAAGATAAGTTGAATTTGAATTAGGTCGTTTAGATTCAGTATTTGTGTTTGAATTGGTTGTTGTGATGCCATTTAGATTCAGAGTTTTTGTTTGAGTTGGTTCTTATGCCATTTAGATTCAGTATTTGTGTTTGAATTGGTTGTATCTGTGTTTGAATTGGTTGTTGTGATGCCATTTAGATTCAGAGTTTTTGATTGAGTTGGTTCTTATTCAGTTGGCACCAATTAAAAAGTTTAAACTGAGCAAGCACACCTATATAAGCTTGAAATTGAAATTGCGATATCAAAGTTAGGTTACAATCTCAACGATTAAAAAGTTAGCAAGCACATTCATATAAGCTTTACATTTGCTATGCACCTTGAAATTGCAATATTGAGGTTACAGAACATTCATATAAGCTGCACATTTGCTATGCACCTTGAAATTGCAATATTGAGGTTACAGAACTTATAAGCTTTAGATTTGCTATGCACCGAAATTGCTATATTGCAATATTGAGGTTACAGAACTTATAAGCTTTAGATTTGCTATGCACCGAAATTGCTATATTGAGGTTACAGAACTTTTATTGAGTTGCAGTCCTGAGCTTTGCAATATCAAAGTGCAAATTAGATCAGAGTTGGTATTTGTAAATTTTCATATATACACAAATATTAAGAAGTTGGGTATTTGTAAATTTCCATACATACATAAATATTAAAAGTTGGATATTGGATATTTGTAAATTTTTACATATATACAAAAAGTTGATAAACAAGTCAACAATTAAGATAAATAACTCAACAGTTCAAAAGTTAAGCACAACTCAACCATTAATTAGCATTAGCAAACACATTCAGATAAGCTTAGATTTGATATGCACCTTGAAATAAATTTATTATATACTTTGAAATTGCAATTTGAATTGCAATCCTTGAGCTAAAAAGCTAGCACAACTCAATAAATTTGTTTATGTAAATCTTGAAATTGCAATTTGAGTTGCAATCCTTGAGCTAAACAATAAATTTGTTATGTATCTTGAAATAATCTTTGAGGATTGCAATTCTTGAGCTAAACAATAAATTTGTTATGTATCTTGAAATTGCAATTTGAACTCTTGAGCTAAACAATAAATTTGTTATGTATCTTGAAATAATCTTTGAGGATTGCAATTCTTGAGCTAAACAATAATTTGTTATGTATCTTGAAATAATCTTTGAGGATTGCAATTCTTGAGCTAAACAATAATTTGTTATGTATCTTGAAATAATCCTTGAGGATTGCAATTATTGAACTAAACAATAATTTGTTATGTATCTTGAAATAATCCTCAAGGATTATTTCAAGATGCTAAACAATAAATTTGTTATGTATCTTGAAATTGCAATTTGAGTTGCAATCCTTGAGCTTGTAAAAAAGATAGCACAACTCAACAATTAAAAAATTAGCAAGAACACTCATATAAGCTTAGAAATATTAAAGGTTGGATAAATTTCTATACATATACACAAATACAAAAAGTTAATAAACAAAATAACTCAACAATTAAAAAGTTAGCACAACTCAACCATTAAAAAATTAGCAAACACGCTCATATAAGTTTAGATTTGATATGTGCCTTGAAATTGCAATTTGAGTTGCAATCCTTGAAATAAATTTATTATGTACTCCGAAATTGAAACTTGCAATTTGAGTTACAATCTTGAAATAAATTTATTATAAACCTGAAATTGCAATTTGAATTGGTAACCTTGAAATAAATTTATTATGCACCCTTGAAATTGAAATTGCAATTATTACAATCCTTGAAATAAATTTATTATGTACCTTGAAATTGCAATTTGAATTGCACCCTTTAAAATAAATTTATTATAAAATCTCGGAAATTGAAATTGTAATTTGTCGTAATCCTTGAAATAAATTTATTGCCACTTGAAATTGTAATTTGAGTTTGCAATCCTTTGAGGATTGCAATTTGAGCTAAAAAAGCTAGCACAATCCAACAATTAAAAATTAACAAGCACACTCATATAAGCTTAGATTTTATATGCACCTTGAAATAAATTTATTATGTAGCTTGAAATTGCTAGGAAATAAATTTACACTCATATAAGCTTAGATTTGATATGCACATTGAAATAAATTTATTATGTAGCTTGAAATTAAAAACTGAGCAAGCACACCTATATAAGCTTTAGATTTGATATGTAATCTTGGAATTGAAATTGAAATCTAGCAAGCACACTCATATAAGCTTAGATTTGATATGCACTTTGAAATAATATTTGATATTGATATGCACCTTGAAATAAATTTATTATGTATCTTGAAATTGCAATCCCTTAAATTGCAATCTAGCAAGCACGCTCATATAAGCTTAGATTTGATACTTAGATTTGATATGCACCTTAAAATAATATTTGATATGCACTTTGAAATAAATTTATTATGTACCTTAAAATTGCAATCTCAAGATATAATTGCAATCTATCTATATATGAAGGTGAGGATATATATATATATATCCTCTTAATTTCACCCTCATATATCATATATATGGGGGTGGATATATGGGTGAGGGGATTTATTAGAGTGGTGGTGGGAGGATTTATTAAAGAATATATATCCTTGAGCTTTGCAATCTCAAGGTATGAGATCAAAGTTCAAATACACTTTGAGATCAAAATTCAAATGGGTATTTGGAAATTTCCATACATACATAAATATTAAAAGTTGGATATTAGATATTCAAATATTAAGAAGTTGGGTATTTGTAAATTTCCATACATACATAAATATTAAAAGTTGGATATTAGATATTCAAATATTAAGAAGTTGGGTATTTGTAAATTTCCATACATACACAAATTGAAAAATTATCTTTATCTTAACTTACTTGTCCTTGTTTTTTTTCACACCCATGTTTGAGCAACATAGACAAGAATGGAACTTGGATTTGAAGTTGAAAATTTGAATTACTTTGTTGAATGGAATTTGGATTTGAAGTTGAAAATTTTAAATTACTTTGTTTTTTATTTGTTAGAAATGTATTGGGCAAATATTTTTAACCATTGGATAAGAAAACACAACCCATGGGAATCTAAGCTGTCAATCATCCCAGAAAAATTCATTTTGGGTGTCTCTTCCTAGAAAACTAAACCCACACCTTAACTCATTAAACTAACATAATACAAAAAAAAATTATATACTTTGACTTAAGTGTGTAAAATCATTTATATAAGATATTTTCTTTTCAATTATGTAAAATCATTTATATAATATATTTTCTTTTCAATTAAGTATGTGAAATCATTTATATAATATATTATCTTTCTATTTGATAGGAAAATATTATAATAAGTTATTATATTACAAAACGACCAATATTTTCTAAATATAGAAATTGAAATAAATAAACAAACTATGGGTAGAAGTCAATATTTTTTAAATATAAAATTGAAAAAAAAAAAAAAAATAAATAAATTATAGGTGTTCGAAAAAAAAAAAAAAATTAGAGGTTGAATAAATTGAGAAATTAAACAAATTTTAAATTGAATATAAAAATTGAAAAAAGTAAATAAAAAATAGAAATTAAGAAAAATAAATGAATAATCCTTAAATCCTAAAACAGTAAAATTCAATGTATGATAAATAATTCTAATTTTAAAACATTAAAAATAAAAATATATAAAATTGATTATCAAAATCAAAACACGATAACAATTTTCTTTTTAAATAAATAAAAAATTAACATTTTTTTTTTTTTTTTTTTTTTTTTTTAGTATTTTTTTTAAATCTACATTAGATTTTTTTATTTTATTTCATATATTTTTAAAATGAAATTAAGCAAATTAAGAAACAAATAACTGCAAAACACAGGTACTGTAAAAAATGTTTTATTGATAAGTAATAGTTTTATAAAAACAGTAAAATAAAATAATATATAAAATTATTAATCAAAATCAAAACATCACATACTAATTTATAACAACTTTTTTTTTAATTAAATAAAAAGTCAACCATGATGAAAATTGCTAGGATGATATTTTCAAATCTATATATTAAATATCTTTTAATTTTATTTTCTATGAATTTTAAATATTTTAATTTTATTTTCTATGAATTTAAATATTTTTAATTTATTTTCTTAGTTTAAAATGAAATATATTTGAGAGATTTATGTTTTAATATTTTTAAAAAATTCCATATTAAGTATTTTAATTTTATTTTTTAGTTTTAAAATAATTTTTTGAGATTTATATCTTATAGATAACTTTTTTGATTAATCAAACAATGAAATGAATAAAATTTAAATTTTCAAAAATAAATTAAGAAATTATTTAAAAAATATTGAAATTTTTATAAAAAAAATTAAAATAAAAATTAAATTAATGTAAAATCAAAACACTTTCACTTGTAAATGAAAAGTACACTCTCTAACCACTAAATGCATAAATTCAAACTCCCAAGTTTCACTTGATTTTTGAAAAGATAAAATCTGATTAATTATTTTATTCTTCATGTGACTTAAATATCATTTATACTTTAATTTTGACTTGTCAATAGTAAGCAAGACTCAAATTTACAAATTAAACATGAATCAATTTGATTCAATATGTCTCACTTATAAGTTTTGTAAATTGTATTTGTTTCTTACATTTTTTTGTTGTTTTGTTCAATAATCCTTTTGCATGTTTCTGTACAACATGTGGATGCCAAAATTATATATCTCTTGATAACAAAATTCCTTTCTCCTCGAAAAAGTTTGTAAATTGGATTCAATTATAAATCTCATTTTAATTTAAATAACATGATAAATCATGATGATAATGATAATTAATGTCCATTGAGACTAAATTGGTTTTATTGGACCTTGAGAAAGGTAAGAGATTACTTAGATTTCTTTAAAACTTATTTTTATGCTCAAAAAATCATTGAGAGAAGTGTTCCAAGATCACCATAGTTTTGGATGACTTTACTTAGAAGGCTAGGAAGGTCAATGTTGTGACAAATAATTTGAAATTAGGTATATGCACTACACCTAAGAGAAAATATTTTCATCTTCAACCTTATTAAAAAGGCTCACATATTTTGAAATTGGGATATAATTTGAGTATATGCAAGTAATCAGACTATAAAATATTTTTCTATCTTCAACCCTCTTAGTATCAAAAAAGATGATAAATTATCTTATCATCTTTGTGATACTAAGAAAGTGTTTTTCATCTTCAACCTTCTCAGTCTCACATATTTTGAAATTAAATTTAATTTGATATACAGGAGCTCTAAGAAAAAAAAAGGTTTTCTCTATCTTCAATCCTCTTAGTATCACAAAAGACATATTCTTGCATCACCATGTTTTAGGAATTTTTCATATCATTTTGTAATATATACGGACATATATTTACTTTTAAACCAATCCCAATCACAATCACATTAAAATATGTACTTGAATATATCAATTCTGTATATTTTGTATTATTTAATTTCACGTTGAATCTGGTAGCTTTGAAGAGTGATAATTAGTACTTAATATGCGCTCCGTTCATGGTTCAAGATTATGGTGTCCTAGGCATAGAGGAACCGCATCCATCCATCCCGAACTTGATCATTAAACTTTGCTGTGGAGACGATACAGTAAGAAAACCTGCGAAAACACAACTCACTCGATGTCCAGAAAATAAATTAATACCTCTTCTTGTTCAAAGGTATTAAAGCCCAATATATTCTGAAATCCTTTATTTCCCACTACACTCTTTCGAATGCAATACCTGTGCTTATAGTGAGAAATTCACTTGGGCGTTATGGCCAAGGAGGGGAATTCCTTGTGAAGGGACCCCTGGGAACAGATCCAGCGGAGACGTACCTGTAGCTCAGAGGACTAAAGCACATACAAACCAACTGCCGGGGTTCAAACTTCAAATCCCTCCTCACCCACATCAACCCCAAAGGATTTGAAAACTTACAGCGTGCCATTTTGACTAGCAATAAAATTTAGGATTTGAAAACTTACAAAAGTCATTTTCACTGTCTACTTCTTTCAAACTGCAATTGAAGGGCAACGCGGAGATCAAAACTGCGATAAAAACTTAGGTTGCAGGATGGTGACAACCATCGAATTCTAACCCTGGCAGTAATGGAATAACCAAACACATTACCATGTATTCCCACAGCTGTGATTATTTAATTAAATTTGGGTCCTTCTGAACCAGGGGAATTGTAGCTCAGTTATGTTTTAGCTTACTGTGAACAATGTGGAGTCCTACCTTTGAATTATATTAAAAACCCTTCCAGCATCTTCGTTTTTTCTTATTCATTATTGAAGTTAAAAATTCTACTAGTCATATCAAATAATATTAAATTCAGTTTGATTCTTCATTCTTCATTGTATCCATTATTGGATATTAAATCAAATATATTATATTTTGAAATATATTTCAGCTTTATTTTTATGTTTTTGATGATGGGTGGAGTATCAAATAATATTAAATTCAGTTTGATTCTTCATTCTTCATTGTATCCATTATTGCACATTAAATCAAATATATTTGGCATTTGAAAATATATTTCAGCTTTATTTTATGTAGCTTTTTTATGTTCTTGATGATGGGCGGAGTCTCAGTCAAGGATTCTTCACTGTATCCATTATTGCCACATTAAATCAAATATATTATATTTGAAATATATTTCAGCTTTATTCTTATGTTCTTGATGATAAGTGGAGTGATCACTTTCAAAATTTTATGCACATTTTATCTCTACTCAAGCAATGAAATACAAGTTAAATTGAAGTTTTAAAGTTGTGGGGTACTTTGGGTGCTGCACAATTTAATCAACTTCGTTGTATTTCTAGTTAACAAGATGGAACATGAAGTCAATTCAACTCTTATCTTAATTGTATTCCTGCACAAAGTGGCTATAAGAAAGCTTTTCCACAGTTTGTTATTACTAGAATGTGCCAAGTGATTTCTCTGCTGCAACTTGCAACATTATTACTAACGAGCGCTTTAAAACGACCAGTTTTCATACTCCCTTCATTCAAAGGTTTTAGAAGTGAATTTATTTGACCTCTGTTTTATTTTTGCCTTTTGGCTCGTCCTCTGTTTAAAATAACTGACCTGTAAAGTTCCATGTGATATCGGACCTGCAAAGTTCCATACGAGGAAAGTAGGGTAGAGCCTTTGTTGCTTTATTTTTAATGTTGCACTTAATCTTTTTGGTGCTTTGGTTGCTTCAGGTAGCTTTGCAGTTTGTTTATCTCGCTGCTGTTGCAGCGATTGCATCCTTCTTCCGTGAGATATTACCTTCCACTTTAACCTTATGTTTTGGTCTCTTTATAGTCATGATTCTAGTTTCAATCCCTACTGTTTGCTCCTTGTTATTTTTAGTAAGTTAGTAAGTACTGTTATAACAAGGCAGTTAAATGGGGATCAAAATAGAGTTGAGTTTTTCTTGTAAATTGTGATACCTTAATATCTAACTTCATAAATTTTGTTTGGCAGAGGTGACTTTTGGATGTGCACAGGCGAAAGGCAGGCTGCTAGTATCAGGAGTGTCTACTTGAAAACTATCCTCAGGCAAGACACTGCATTTTTTGACTGTGAGACATCAACAGGAGAGGTTATTGAAAGGATATCAGGAGACACCATACTAATTCAAGAGGCTATAGGGGGAAAGGTCAGTCAAGAACTGTTATTAAACAACAGTCTTTTAAGCAACTTCAATCCAGCCTGGGTAACAATACACAGGATTTAGACTGAAAATGTTCATTGGTATGGCATAAGATTGTCCATCAAATGAAAACAACAGACCTGAGACACATTCACAATCAAAATACATTTCTCCAGCTTGCATAGGCTTTGTCATCTCATAAATTGCATCAGCCACCTCTTTGTAAAAGGAACATGAACATTTGGCCAATGCAACCCGACCAACCTACTTGCTTAGGTGCATCAATGAAATTGTCTTTCTTTGCTAAATAAATAGCAACCTTACCAACCTACTTGCTTAGGTGCATCCATGAAATTGTTTTTTCCTTTGGTACATAAATAGCATCTTTTATAGTACAGTCAAGACTCCAAATATCGAAGATTACAGTGCCAGAGAAAAGCTTATACTTCGGGCCCTCTTTAACTTCGTTCTCGGGTCTGATATGGTCAGAAAGGAGATTACAGCATTCACTAGATCCAGCCACTCTGAGACTCAGGGTGGTCTTTACAAAACTTGAATACAATATTGTCGTTTTCAAAAACAGATCTTGCGAAAGTTTGCCAAATCAATATCAATTGATTTACTACTATCGGCCTGGTTTCCCCTATACACTGAAAAAAAAAACACAACATCATTTAGAAAATCCGAAAACATTTTTCACTTGGCAATCTATCAGAGGCAGAAGGGAAATAACATCCTTTAATGTTCCTCATCTAGAGACTCAGCTCTGGTTTCCTATACACTGAAAAACAAACAAAACATAACATCATTTAGCAAACCCAAAAACATTTTCACTTGACATTCTATCAGAGGCAGAAGGGAGGTAACATCCTTTAATGTTCCTCATCTAGAAACTCAGCTCGCCTGGTCCCAATGCTCCTGACTGGGGCCTGGGAAGACTGGGAGATGCTTGCCTGCTTTGGCGTTAGCTACTGGCCATTATTTGTACTGTAGTAATCTTGATCATATCCCAGGCATTGATAATTTATGATGTTGTGGTCATTGTTTGAAGGGCTCCCATGCACATGAGAATCACTCCTCTTATTGTCATGCTCTGTCCTTTCCTCTGCAATCATAACCAGTCTTCCTAATTCCTTCCTTATTTCACTGCCTTCCACCTTAGTCCAATTGGAGGCCAGCAGTTCTTCTCCCCAGCCTGCATCTGCTCCAATATTCGCTAGTTTGTCAGCAACCTTGTTTCCTTTTCTTTGGACATGGTGAAGCTAAATCTTTGGGGAGCTTCTTTTAAACATGTAACCTCTGTTGAGCGTATGACCCCAGAAACACATATATATAGTAGCACAAATTAATACGGAGAAAATAATGGGAAAATAAAACAACAAAAAGCACATTCAAACAGGACACAATATTTACATGGTAAAACCCCTAATTCGCCAAGGAAACATCCATGGGGCAAGGTATCGGTATTCTTATTGCTGAGAGGTAAAGAGTACACAACAGGCTTACAATACTTGCAAATTCCTCTCAGAGATGTGTAGATATACACTGTCTTCCATAACTACCACTGGTTCAAGAACTGTCACCATTACATGAACCATCACCATTTGCCGGTTTTTCTTTTGATTTTGCCTTGTTGTCACAATTCCAACAATCTTCACCTTGACAAAAATTTACCTGATACTTTGCCTAAGCCCATCTATCACCTTTTCTGCAAGCTAAGAGTAGTCAAACACCACCGCAGTTTCTCTAAAAATACTGGTTTTGTAAACATGTTTGCACAATTTTCTTGAGTATGGACTTTCTTAAGAGCTACCCCACCTCCATCAATGCACTGTCTTACCAAATGGTATTTAACCACAATATGCTTAGTCTTACTGTGATAAGCTGAATTGTTAGCCAAATGAATAGCATTTTGACTCTATGTTACTAGGGCATGGAGCGGAGCTGAGCTGCTTGTTATATATATATATATATATATATATATATATTGTGTTTATATTAAAAAAAAAACATGCAGAAAGACAAATTGCCTACAGAATATATGAAACCATGCATATTTGTTGTGCTCCTTTGTAGATGAATACTACATTACTATGAAGTTAGAAATGCCATCCATAATATATTAATGATTATATTCAAACTTTGAAAGAAAGCATTATGAATAAACAAGCAAGGACATTTAAAATGACAAGCAATGTTCCACCATCACTTATATATTGGGATCCATATCATTAGTATCATCCTTCATCCTCTGCCTCTTGGGTCTCTTGTCTAACCTTTGTTTCTACCCCGATCCTCTAGGGACACTGGGGTCGACACCACCCAATTTTGATGAAACTATAATCCTAGCCATAAATATGGTAGAAAAGCTTAATATGCCTAATCAATGATTCTAGTTTGAGTGAAGGGTACATTTCATAAGGTCGTGACAAAGAGTTTCGTTTAACAATCAACACCACCAACATTGGGGTACATAAAGGGCTTGGTGCTCTTGATTAAATGCCAATCACATACCCTCATACGTGATAGAATCCAATGAAAATGGTGCAATCCCATCAATCTTGAAATCCTGAAAACTGTTAACTCTCCTGAATTTTGAATGGGATATGAAATTCTACTTTCTCCATATGAAGTCCGATGAGGTTGGAACCGCTCTCAAACATCCTGAAAGTAAATTGCCTGGAGCGTGCTCCTAGGGGAGCTCTCGCTCGAAGCGAGCTCCGAAGCTTGGGAGCTGGGGGGGGGCACTTCTGGTAACATAGCTTTGACTGTCACAAAACACATTCACCTTGTCCTATACTTTTCCAAACTCACCCAATAGACCCTTTAACCAAATTGCTTCCTTGCATGCATGTGAGACGGCTATTTATTATGCCTCAGTAATGGATAAAGTAACTGTGTTTTAAAGCTATGACATCCAAGAAATAGGTCCTCCCGCAAGAGTAAAGACACAACCTAAAGTAGATATCCTTTTGTCCAAATCACCTACAAAATCTAAATCAACATTACCATAGACTGAATCAATGCAACCATTATAGGTGATACAATAAGCACTTGTGCCTCTAAAATACCGAAGCACCCGTTTCACTGGTGCCCAATGGTCTCTACCTAGATTTTCCATGTATCTACTGACAACATCAACTGCATGTGAAATATATGGTCTTGTACATACCATCACATGCATTAAACTTCTTACTGCACTAGCATACGATACACGAGACATATAATCCTTTTCTTCTTAATTACTAGGACATAAACTGGAAGAAAACTTAAAATGGGAGGCCAAAGGGATATTTATTGGTTTCACATTATTCAAATTGAATCTTAGAAGTATCTTCTCCACATACTTTTGTTGTGAAAACCAAAGCTTACCATTTTTCTTGTCTCTATGTATTTCAATGCCCAAACTTTGTTTTGCTGCACCTAGATCCTTCATATCAAAAGTCCTAGCCAACTTAGCCTTTAACCAACGGATCTCAACCATGCTTTTTCTTGCTACAAGCATATCGTCAACATATAACACCAAGATAATGAACATACCATTTTATAAACTTTTGAAGTAAGCACAATGGTCATATTCACTTCTTGTAAAATTTTGGCTCACCGTGAAGGAATCAAACTTCTTGTACCATTGCCTAGGAGATTGCTTCAGGCCATACAATGACTTCTTGAGTTTGCTAACAAATCTTCTTTTGCGATCCTGAACAAAACTTTCTAGCTATTCCATAGATATTTCCTCATCCAAATTCCATGTAAAAATGTTGTTTTAACATCTAACACACACAAATAGAAACAAACTTAACAACTGGTGAAAATATTTCATGGAAATCAATATCTTTCATTTGAGAATACCCTTTTGCCACCAATCTTGCTTTGTACCTTTCAATTTTATCATCAACACCTTTTTTCAATTTGCAGACCCATTTGCAACCAACAACCTACCTGCCCTTTGAGAGTTCTACCATATCCCATATTTTATTCTTTTCCAAGGCATCCATTTCTTCTTTCATTGCTATTTTCCATTTAGCACTTTCAATACCATCCATTGTTGCCTAATAACAATAAGGTTCCCCTTCATTAGAAATAAAAGAAACAAATGAAATATAATCTTCATACCTCTTAGGAGGATTTTTGACCTGTGTAGATCTCCTCAGAGTTGGTTGTGGCATTTCCACATTTTCCTGTATGTTTTTTGCATCCTTATCTACTTCTTCAAAAGCTTCTTCTTGCTCCTTATCTTTTGTAAATCGTTGAGTTTCCAACTGAATTTGCTGATTTTGTGGTACTTGTTCTAATTTCATTTCAACTTCTACTATGTTTGATTTTATGAGAGGAGATTCATCAAATACTACATCTTTGCTAATGATGATTTTGTGGACAGTAGGATCCCACAATTTGTATCCCTTAACTTCATCACAATAACCAACAAAGATATACTTCTTTGATCTAGGGTCTAACTTAGAACGTCGATCTTTAGAAATAAGAGCATAAGCATCACAACCAAAAAATTTCAGATTTGAATAATCACACAAATGACCTCTCCATACCTCTTCAAGAATCTTACAATTTATTGCAACTGATGGTGACCGATTTACCAGATAGCAAGCTATAGTGATTTCTTCTGCCCACAACTCTTGATGTAACTTGGCATTACTGAGCATGTTCCTTGCTCTCTCTAGAAGAGTCATGTTCAAGAGTTCAGCCACGCCATTTTGCTGCAGAGTGTAAACTATGGTTTTATGCCTTTTGATCCAAGCTTCCTTGCAATAATTTTCAAATTCCAAAGATGTGAACTCGCCTCCATTGTATGTTCTTAAACACTTGATTGTCCTACCAATTCTCTTTTCAACCAAAGCTCTAAATTGTTCAAATACATCAAACACATCAACTTTTCTTTTGAGAATATAGACCCACACCTTTCTAGAGTAATCATTTATAAATGTCACAAAGTATGATGATCCTCCAGAAGAAATTGTAGGGGATGTGTAATGTCCCCACTTTGGGACATCATTACATTGCAAAGGTTTATGATGACCAGAGTAGCCAGATGGATGTTATTGCGAGTACAAGGATTATGGAGAGGCATTTTGGGGTCCAGCTTGCATCGCTCATCCCATTTCATCATTATGATCCATTCCGCACGGGTTGGCTTTGGTTTCATTGCATTCCGACAATTTCCGGGATTTTGAGTATTTTGAGCTATAAGTCAATTAAATTCACTGAAGAGGTCATTTTGGGCACATTACTTGGAGGAACCTCTAAGTGTAATAGCTCATTGGAATCAGGAGGAGCAACACTACAGGATGGGATGGCTAGAAGTGACTTTCAGTGGCTAGGGAAGCCACAAGGAGAGATAAGGCGCTTTTCGGAGGTAAAAAGGTTAATTAATTAATTAAAGTGATTTAATTAATTAATTAAATATTAATAAA
>SNQJ01S0067574.1:93418-106837 GCA_010110895.2 Picea sitchensis | reverse complement strand
AAAAAAACAATTTCCCTAATAAAAATGTCGCCTAGCCTAGGAAATTAAAATCTAGGTCTAAGTGATACTTGCGGTAAAAAAATAAATAATAATAATCATAATTAATCATGTGACGAGAAGGGGGTAAGAAATTCAATTAATTTATTAAAATCAAATTACTTTGGGGGATTAAATTTAGAAAAAAGAAGGGATGATCATTTTTCTACATATTCTAATTAAACTTTATTAATTAAAAGAGAAAGAGGCGGTTTTTCTACACTTGCTAATTTAAGTTATAGATAAAAAGGGAAAAGAGGTAAACTTAAAAGAAATAGGAAACTAAGGGAAAAGGGGAAACATAAAGAAAAAGGAAACATAAGGAAAAAACAGAATGACTAACTTAGTAAGGAATCTTGCCTTTAAGAACTTTCTAAATATGAGCTCAACTAGGAATTTAGTAAGGGCGTAAGTCATTTAAAATGTGCAAGGGAATATGGGGACACCAAGGAGCAATTTTAGGAATTCTTTGAGGTGGGTGAGGGAAATAGGAGTAATTAAATAATTAATGAAATTAATTTATGGTGCAACTAGGGGAATGGGTGACATGTGTACAAGGGAGGCTTTTTTCTGAATTAAATTAATGAAAAATAAATTAAATGGGAATTTGGGAAAGAAATCACTTAGAAACTTTATTAAAAGGATGGAGGAGGAGGAGTATGGATATATTCTTGATGCATAACATTAAACTGCTAAATTTTTGACTTGATTGACTTATCTTGTGGGAGTTGGGATACCCAGCTCGGGTAACGAGTGGTAGCTCTGCCTTGCGAGGCGAGCTGGGAGCTAGTTGTTCTCTGGTATAGTGTGTGTGGCCCATTTGCATCTCAGGGGGATAAGGGGGAGGAAGAGTACCCTTAGAGTTGGTTGGGAGGTAATGGTGAAGTCACATCGGTCAGAAAGCAGGATTTGGATGGAGCGCGCGTGGGACAATGACTCACAATTTTCACATTGGGATACAGTATGCATGCGTTTATTTGAATGGTAGATTATTATTTTCTTGAATTTTCATTACTGTACTTATATTGTGTAAAGAAATGTGTTTTAATTAGCGTTTTTAATTGAGAACTCAAAGTCATCATAGCCTTACACTCGTTGTCTTGAATTGATTTCCTTGGAAACCTAATCCATGATTGCTATAACTATTCTGTTTTTTTTTACTGATTATTATGATTATATTTTGATTTATATTCCTCCCTTAACCCTAGGTCATCAGTCCATTCTTGAGCAGTCGGCCAAGAGCCGAATCGATGGTCGTCACTTTGGTGCATAGAGACCTATAGATTCTAATTCCCTTCTATTTTGTGCATGGATGATGAGTGAAGGATCATTTTTCCCAGCTGTTTACCCCGTCTTATCTCTGTGTTTGATCTCTACTTTTGCGAAGGTCTTTGCATGTTATATCACCTTTACGTCATAAATGATCTTGGCTTTTGAACACTGTGTTTTATTAATCTATGGGTTTTCACCCTTACTTACCCAGCAATCAACCCACACTTCTTGGCATCTTACACACAATGATTTGTATTCATTTTTGGCACAACAACTCCATCGTTTACTTTGCGATTTATTATTTTTGATGTCAAATATCCTTTGCGTTTCAATACACTAAACCTAAAAAAAATTCCTCTGGGTTTTATTATATTTGATGGAAAATATCCTCTACGTTTCAATACACTAAAACTCAATTTTTTTCCTCTGAGTTTTATTGTATTTGATGGCAAATATCCTTTGTGTTTCAATACACTAAACCTCAATTTTTTCCCTCTGAGTTTTATTATATTTGATGGAAAATATCCTCTGTGTTTCAATACACTAGACATCAATTTTTTCTCTCTGCGTTTTATTATATTTGATGGAAAATATCCTCTGTGTTTCAACACATTCAACCACGAATTTTTCTTTGCGTTTTATTATATTTGATGGAAAATTTTACCATGCGTTTTTAATTGGCCAAACACAGCTCATTTTACACCCAATCAATTGCTTGGCAGTGTTTTAGACTTCCCATCCACACACGATCCTGCCAACAATTTTATCAGAGTTAACCTACATTGAGTTATCATTGACTGCACTTACACTATATACAAACTACGATGTCATTGATATAGTGAGTGTTCTTTCATTAAAATTGGATTGTGATTTACATAGCAGTTGCCACTTACACAGGCCTACATTCCATATGACGAGAAATGTCTTTCTTTTTAATTATATTTCTACATTTTCGTTTAAATGTATCCCAACCCCTTTTTGGCTATCACTGTGATGTATATAGTAATTGACAGTTATATTGTGAGGATGATGGCTATCACAGTGATATTGTGATTTATGATGCTATCACCATAATGTAATCGCATTTATAAGGCTGCCACAGTTATATTGTGATTTATGATGCTATCACCGTAATGTAATCACAGTTATATTGCTATCACAGTTATATTGCAATTTTATGATGCTATCACCATAATGCAATCACAGTTATATTGTGATTTTATGATGCTATCACAGTTGTATTTAGTAATTGACAGTTATATTGCGATTTTATGATGCTATCACCATAATGTAATTAATAATTGATGGCTATATTGATAGGAAAGCACGTGTCACAGAGATGTATTTCTGTTGTCATAGTAAATGTATTGATTTTAGGATAGCGATATGATTCACTATCATTATTATACTCTGCAGCGATTTCACACACAAACTTACCACTTTCCGCTCATCCTTGTCATAACTCGCCCAACGATATCACCATTTCCTTTGTTAGTTTTAGCGACAATGTTGAATGTATGATGTGTGCCAGAGATTTGTGGTTTTAGAAACATTGTTTTACATGTAATGGTAACTGCATTTTATGATGGTTTTAATATGATGATAGTAAATGTTATTACTCACCAATTTAATGTTTCAGGACAATGTTGACAATAATCTTAATTTTTGACAGCATTGATTGTATGACAGTGTTGACACATATCATAATTAAATTGACTGCCCTTTTTATATGGGTTATGTATAATAATTGTCGGCAATTATATAGTGTATAATGAACAACATTATTTGGATTCCTGTGGCGATCTAATATTGAATGTATTATACCCAGCATGCTGGCAACAAATTGATTACACAGAGATAGATATTGCTAATTTAATATATAATTGAAGGACATCGTGTTTATCTAATGGAATAAAGAACGACAACCGAATGGGATTCAATAGACAACGTGTTGTAAATTAATATTGTTAATAGTGTTATATTAATAGCGTTATATATTGATATTGTTAATATTGTTATATATTGTTAAATTATTAATTTAGATTTCTATTTATTGATTAATTTAGACTTGTTAAATTAGACAACAAAGTCAATTATTATATAAGCAACGTAGATCACTAGTTCACTTAATTTAATGTATAGTGGGTAATTGTTAATCTACACTTCTTGTTGTTGTTCAGTGCCTAAATTAGCTCACCTTATGATAACAATTATGACCATAGTAGCTTGGTGACAATTCACTCCCTCGCACTTAGACATCTTTCTTAACAGTTAATGGTTGGGTTTGTTGGCAGAGTCATGTAATAGATTGCGCATTTCCTTTTGAATGTTGTCATCTTGTGTCTTGTCAACCTATTTCTTGGGGTGTGGGTGTAGTCTTCTTGTTAGTATTTCGACTCCTAGCGCGTTGGGTTCATCTTGAGTCCTTAGTCCAGATAGGTTATGTTGCACCAGGGTTATTGTCCCACTTATCACCCGGGGATGACATGATTCCTGATGAGAGGATCATGGCATGCCCTATTGTATAGAGGTGAATGATAACTTCGTCGGAGTCTATGCTTCCCCTTCTTGGTGTTGTTTGATTGTTGTAAGTCTGTTGTTGGCACTTGAGTTGTAATGCCTTTATGCGTTTGGTTTTGCATGCCATAGAGGTTCTAGTGACTGGTCGTCAAGACCATTGTATCAGGATTGTGGATGTTTTACTTGTCTTGTAAGCCTTGTCGTGTTGTGTGTCTAGCGGGTAGTCGTTTATATCTTTTTGATTTACGCATGTTTCGCCCAGTTGATCGTTGTGGTAGTGCGTTGAGTCGTTATTGTCTGTTTCCTTATTTGCATGTGTGTGTTTGTCATCAGGTTGTTTGGTTCAAATGTTTTCATCGTTCCCTTCTTGCCTAAACAAAAAAAAAATCACTTTTTTCTTCGCTTGCAGTCGTAACGATTGGGTTCGTTACATATGGTATCAGAGCGGGGTTTAACCCACGAGTTGGGATCACCATGGATTTCGTTGATGTGATATTTGATTATAATGTTGTCAATTAAGTTGACTTGTATTCATGCAGGTAATCATGGTTAGAGGATTTCGTTGAGGCAGATGACGGGGTGCTAAGGGAGGAGGCATGACGCCCCCAGTAGAATCCAAGCCTAAGGGGTCTAACCCTTAGGGAGAAAAATAGGTTGTCGGGCAGGAGTAGATAGTGGTGGGTGATGTGGTTGGGATGATGAGGTATTTTCAGCAGATGTCTGAGGCACCGATCAGGCGTTTGGACAGAGATGAAGCCAGGGTGCCGACACCCCCTGAGGGTCCACTGGGCACTCCAGTCGGTACTAGTAGCATTCACCGTGAAATCGAGAAGGTCAAATTTCCTGAGTTCTTTGGTGCCCTGGATGACGCATCCACGAGGCATGGTTGGAGAATATGGTGATGTTCTTTTCACTTCGTGACTATATCTCCAACATGATTGTCCACATGGCGGTATTTAAACTGAAGGGTAGAACTCTTCTATGGTGGAAGACGCTCCTACCACAATTGAACATTGTCGTCGAAGACGTGTCATCTGAACTATTCGAGGAACGGTTCCCGAGACAGGTACCTATCAGAGGAATTAATTGAGCGTTATCTCATTGAGTTCAATGCCTTGTGACAGGGTGGTCATATGGTGCCCGAGTACGAGGCCCGTTTTATGAATTTTCTTTGGTATGCTTTGCATCTTAATACTGAGAAACTTAAGGTCAACAAGTTCTTGTTCGACCTTAATCTCAGCATACGTGAAAAGGTTAGGATTATGATGCCTTAGTCCTTGCATGATGCTGTCCAGAAATCCATCATAGCAGAGGAGGAGCTTATCAGCAGGGGTCAGATCACGACTCCAGCGAGACCAGAAGGGCAGGTGTCATCTGGTGCGCAGCAACATCACACACCATCCAGACATACGCTAAGATATCGTGGCTTCGAGAGAGAATCCACTTTCACTATACCTCAAAGGCCAAGATATCATGGCTTCCAGAGAGAATCCACTTTCACCACAACATTAGCAGCAACATCGATCGCAACAACAACAATTCAGGCCTGTTCAATAGAACAAACTAGGATTCCATGTGGGTCGTCAGCTTCTACTTTGGGTACCAGGAGTACTGGACCGAAGAAGGGGTGTTGGACATGTGGGGAGCCACACTACCAATGCGACTACCCAGTGAAGAGGAGTATATAATTTGGATCATTTATACCCACTACCGTGGGAGACTTGGGCAAGGCCCATCAGATTCATACATAAGTGACTAACCACCAGGCAGAGCACCAATTGACTGTGCTCAAGACATCAGGTATTGTCGCTACCTAGACCCTTAGTATTTTGATAGATCCTGGTGCTACGGAGAGTTTCATTTCAGGTGTTGCGCTAAAGAGGATTAAGGTAAAGGAAGTCGAATAGGATGAGTTTAGCTTTGTATAGATGTCTTCAAGAGCCAAACAGAAGGTTGGAGGAAAGGTTATAGGTTGTACCCTTAACCTGGGAGAGTTTGTCACCAAGGCCAACCTGTACGTCATGATATTAGGATCTTATGACATCATGACCCATATGGACTGGTTGGAATCACATGAGGTGATACTCAACTATAAGACGAAATGGTTGATCTTGGTCGATGATGAGGGACAGATATGCGTGATTGTAGGTTGGAACCAGGGACTTTCCCTGAGGTTTATCTCTTCCTTGTATCTACGAAAGAGCATGCACAAGGGATGTAAGCTTTATGTGATCCTTGCATTAAACGAGAAGGGAGTAGCAGAAGGTCTATAACACCTTCTTGTGGTGAGAGAGTTTTCGTACGTCCTCCCAGAGGAGTTACCTAGGATGTCATCGAAGAGGGAATTGGAATTTACCATAGACCTAAAATCGGGGACTAAACCAATAGCAAGAACGCCTTATCGTATGTTGAGCCCAGAGTTACAGGAGTTGAGAATGAAACTGAATGAGTTGTTGGAACTGGGAATGATACATCCTAGTGTGTCACCATGGGGTGTGCCTATTATTTTCATATGAAATAAGGATGGGTTGTGGAGACTCTGCATTGACTACCATCAATTGAACAAGGCAACGATCAATAATCAATGTCCATTGCCAAGCGTTGATGATCTGTTTGATCAAATGAAGGGTGTGACGGTGTTTTCAAATATCCACTTGAGATCACGGTATCACCAGTTATGGATCAAGGATGATGAAGTCCCTAATACCACCTTTAAGATGAGGTTTGGACATTACAAGTTTATTTTTTTACTGTTTGGACTGAAAAACGCCCCAAGGGTATTTATGAGTTGATGAACGAGGTGTTCCGCGAGTAGTTGGACAATTTCATCCAAGTATTCATTGACGATATTTTGATTTAATCCCAGACAATGGAGGAGCGTGACCAACACTTATGCTTGGTACTACAGTGTCTACAAGAGAACAAATTGTATGGGAAATTTTCTAAATGCTTGTTTTACCAATCGAAGATTCACTACTTAGGGCATGTCATCTTCAGCGAAGGCATCGTCGTGGATCTAGAAAAGGTCAAGGCTATTATGGAACGGAATGCACCGATGGATGTATCATAAGTGCGTAGATCCATGGGTTTATCATGATACTATCGATGGTTCATCGAGGGATTTTCAAAGATAGCAAATACGATCACAGAATTACAGAAGAAGAACAAGAATTTTGTTTGGACTGAGAATTGTGTTGAGGCATTTCAGAGGCTCAAGTAACTGTTGACAACAACATCGATACTAAAGGTCTCTGACATGGACGCAGACTTCTTGGTATGCATTGACACATCCAAGGAAGGCTTAGGAAGAGTCTTGATGCAAGGTGGTCGAGTGCTCACTTACATCTCGAGGAAATTGAGAAGGCATGAGGAGAACTATGTGATGCATGATTTGTATTTGTTAGCCATTTTTTATGCCTTGAGAGTTTGGAGACACTACCTTGTTGGATGAAAAATTGAACTAAAAATGTACCACTTTGGACTACAACACATCTTTACACAAAACAACATGAACGCGTGACAATGACGTTGGTCGGAATTGCTTAGCGAGTATGAATTCAATATTACTTACATAAAAGGGACAGTGAACTGAGTGGCAGATGCATTAAGTCGAAGAGAATGCATATTTTTGGTGTTTCCACTTTAGAAAATATTATAACTTTACAGTGCGACGATGACTGGTACAAAGAGGTCAAGGATTTTATCGGACAAAATACAATGATCATACCAAGATTTGAAGGATTTATGTTTGACGATGATGGATTATTGAGGTTTAAAAATTGTATTTATGTACCACCAAACGACGAGTTGAGGAGTTTGATCCTAAACAAGGTTCACAGAGCAGTGTACATGGCTCACCTGGGAGTCACAAAGATGAGGGCAGAACTTAAACCCTTATTCTTCTGGAAAGTAATGAAGGAAAACATAGTCAACTATGTGTCCATATGTCTAGAATGTCAGCAGGTGAAGGTTGAACATAGATATCCAACAGGATTACTACAACCTCACGCTATTCCAGAATTGAAATGGGAGGTCATTTTGATGGATTTCATTGTTGGGTTTCCACTGACGGTAAGGAGACATGACTCAATTTTTGTGGTAGTCGACACTCTGATGAAGAGAGCTCATTTTATTCCTGTGTGTATGATGTATCAAGCACCTGACATAGCTAGAGTTTTCATCAGTGATATTGTGAGGCTTCATCGTGTGCCTAAGAGGATTATATCTGATCGAGGATCGATGTTTACTGGACGATTTTGGACTAGTTTCCAAGAGGCCTTGGGAACCCAAATTAACTTTAGTATTGCATATCACCCTGAGACAGACGGGCAGACTGAACGAACAAACCAAGTCTTGGAAGACATGTTGCGCATGTACGTGATGGACCAACATAAGCACTGGGAGGAATTCTTTCCATTGGTAGAATTCGCTTATAACAACAGTTACTAATGCACCATTAAGATGGCGCCTTTTGAATTTCTTTATGGGAGACTATGTCAGACGCCTTTGAGTTGGGATCGGCTTGAGGATAGGGTCCTAGTGGGACTAGAAGAAATCTAATAAATGGAAGATAAAATGCAAACAATAATATAAAGGATCAAAGAAGCGCAGGATCGGCAGAAGAGTTATGTCGATGCGCGACATGTCGATCGTAGTTACAAAGTTGGCGATCGATTATTCTTGCGGGTAAAACCGCATAAGAGCTCGATCAAGTTTGGAAAGGGAGATAAAATCTCTCCTAGGTTCATGGGACCTTTCAATATTATGGAGAGGAAGGGACCCGTGGCCTATCGAATAGCATTGCCTAATTCTTTGAGGCGTATGCACAATGTTTTTCATGTATCTGTTTTGAGAGATTATATTAGTGATCCTACACATGTTATTGACATGAGTTCCTTGTCGTTATCGAAGGAGGGGGCGCTCATGGCTGAGCCGATCCGCATCCTAGATCATTGCATTCGAAAACTACGACGTCAAACACTAGATCACATCAAGGTCAAGTGGGACAGCTATAGTCTTCACTCGCCGACCTGGGAGGACGCATATGATATGCGCCAGCAGTTTCCATTTTTGTTTTATATATAGACTTATGATACTATGATACACATTATTTTGGCACTTATATACTGTGAAACTTTGGGACGAATTTTAGACCAAGAGGGGGTGTATGTAACATCTCACTCTTGCATGCATTGAGAGAACCTATTTTTGAGGACAATTGCTTTCAAGTGATCCAGATTGTTATACTATTGGTTGTTTGATTATGATTATGAGGCATTATGGAGATGATGATATGTTATTTTGTGTATTTACATAGATAGGTGCTATTGACTGGGTTCTCCTGAGTTTGCAGGACTTGTACCTCGAGGATGAAGATGCATCGATGAAACCCCTTCGACTCCAGATCGAGTCAGGGAGTGGACTATTGGGGTTTGATTGTTGTTGATATGACATATACACATCTGATTAGATGTTATGATGATTGATTTTTATTTCTGACATGATTCGTTGATGATGCAAGATGACGATAGCTTGCTGACCAGACTAACATGTGGAGTAGAGGGGTCACGCATGACAACCAGAGACCTGAGGGAGAGGTGTGGACAACATCCATGCCATGGCTTACTAGCACTCCCAATGTTTCTCGAACTGTAGGTTAATGATTACCTAGTTCAATAAGACCCACGATGTCATGAGGGAAGACTCTGATAGTTTCTCACGATGATTCTAAGGGGCACACAATAAGGAAGGGGACTTATTACTTAGAGGCCCTTAGTCTCCCACAATATCACTTGACGAAGTATTGACTCCAAGGGTTTTTTATGTCTACCAAGTCATTCAAGAGGCGAGTGGAACCCTTGGAGAACATAGTGCATCCTGAAGGGTACGTCGCACAAGGAAAATGGAAAGAGGCGAGCGTCACCCTTGGAGCACGTAGTGCATCTTGAAGGGCACGTCGCACAAGAAAAATAGAAAAATGAAAGTGACACCCTTGGAACACCTAGTGCGTCTTGAAGGGCACTTCATTATTTCAACGAGTAAGTGAATAAACCTAGTCGACCTTAAAAGAATGGCGTGATAAGTAAGATTTAAAAAAAAAAATCCCTAATAAAAATGTTGCCCAGCCTAGGAAATTAAAATCTAGGTCTAAGTGATACCTGTGGTAAAAAAAAAAATAATAATAATCATAATTAAACATGTGATGAGGAGGGGGTAATAAATTCAATTAATTTATTAAAATCAAATTGCTTTGGGGGATTAAATATTTTTTAAAAAGGGATGATTGTTTTTCTACATATGCTAATTAAACTTTATTAATTAAAAGAGAAACAGGTGGTTTTTCTACACTTGCTAATTTGAGTTTTAGATAAAAAGGGAAAAGAGGTAAACTTAAAAGA
This sequence comes from Picea sitchensis, assembly GCA_010110895.2. Lineage (NCBI taxonomy): Eukaryota > Viridiplantae > Streptophyta > Pinopsida > Pinales > Pinaceae > Picea > Picea sitchensis. The sequence continues at coordinate 96,611 of SNQJ01S0067574.1, read as the reverse complement.
AATAGGAAACTACGGGAAAAGGGGAAACATAAAGAAAAAGGAAACATAAGGAAAAAGCAAAATGACTAACTTAGTAAGGAATCTTGCCTTTAAGAACTTTCTAAATATGAAGTTAACTAGGAATTTAGTAAGGGCGTAAGTCATTTAAAATGTGTAAGGGAATATGTGGACACCAAGAAGCGATTTTTGGAATTATTTTAGGTGGGTGAGGGAAATAGGAGTAATTAAATAATTAATGAAATTAATTTCTAGTGCAACTAGGGGGATGGGTGACATGTGTATGCGGGAGGATTTTTTCTAAATTAAATTAATGAAAAATAAATTAAATGGGAATTTAGGAAAGAAATCACTTAGAAACTCTATAAAAAGGATGGAGGAGGAGGAGTATGGATCTCTTCTTGATGCGTAATGTTACGCTGCTGAATTTTTGACTTGACTGACTTATCTTGTGGGAGTTGGGATACCCAGCTTAGGTAATGAGTGGTAGCTCTTGCGAGGCGAGCTGGGAGCTAGTTGTTCTCTAGTATATTGTGTGTGGCCCCTTTGCGGCTCAGGGGGCTAAGGGTGAATAATAGTACCCCTAGAGTTGGCTAGGAGGTACTGGTGAAGACACATCGATTCACAAGAGGGAGCTGGACGGAGCACGCATGGGACAATGACTCGGATCTATCACCTTGGGCTATAGTACGCATGCATTTATTTGAATGGTAGATTATTATTTTCTTGTGTTTTCATTATTGTAATTCTATTATGTAAATAAATATGCTTTATTTAACATTTTTAATCAAGAACTCAAAGTCATCATAGCCTTACGCTCGCTGTCTTGAATTGATTTCCTTGGAAACCTGATCCCTGATTGTTATGACTGTTCTGGTTTGTTTTACTGATTATTATGATTAGATTGCGCTTTATCTTCTACCCTTACTCCTAGGTCATCATTCCATTCTTGAGAAGTTGGCCAGGAGCCGAATCAACGATCATCACTTCGATGCATAACGACCTATAGATTCTAATGCCCTGCTTTTCTATGCATGGATGATGATCAAAGGATAATTTTGCCCAGCTTTTTACCCCTTCTTATCTTCACGTTTGATCTATGCCTTTGCAAAGGTCTCTGCATGTTATATCACCTCTACGTCCTAAATGATCTCGGTGTTTGAACATTGTGTTTTATTAATCTCTGCGTTTTCACCCTTACTTACCCAACATTCAACCCACTCTTCTTGGCATCTTACACACAACAATTTGTATTCATTGTTGGCACAACAAATCCATCGTTTACTCTGCGATTTATTATTTCTGATGGAAAATATCCTCTGTGTTTCAATACACTAAACTTAGAATCTTTTCCTCTGAGTTTTATTATATTTGATGGCAAATATCCTCTGCGTTTGAATACAGTAAACCTTGAATTTTTCCCTCTGAGTTTTATTATATTTGATGGAAAATATCCTCTGCATTTCAATACACTAAACCTCAATTTTTTCCCTCTGCGTTTTATTATATTTGATGACCAATATCCTCTGCGTTTAAACACATTCAACCACAACATTTTCTCTACGTTTTATTATATTTGATGGAAAATTTTACCATGTGTTTTCAAATGGACAAACGCAGCTCATTTTACACTGAATCAATTGCCTGGCAATGTTTTAGACTTTCCCAACCACACGCGATCCTGCCAACTATTTTATCAGAGTTAACCTACATTGAGTTATCATTGACTACACTTACACTATATAAAGGTTGTGATTCCATTGATATAGTGACTGTGTTGGACACACCTACCACACTTAGAGGGGGGGTGAATGAGTGTGGGGCTCTTTTTCCCAAAATCTTTCCTCTTTACAAAAACCCCTTAGTTAACATTCAACATGTATTCATTACCCATTGATGTCATTTATAACCAGTTAGATGAGAACATATATCAGAAATATATCATCAATAAGTCATCACCACAAGTAACACAAAGAACACAAGATGTATGTACAATTTTTATTTTTATTATGGACAACAATCTGGGGTTTATCAGCAACAGTTGAATAGAGTACAACTCTACAAGAGCACTAGCTCTATAATGAAAGACTCAGCTTACATCCTCAACACCAACTGATATGAGGAAACAATCCTCAATAGATATCAATATGTCAACAGGTATGTGACCTGTCAGTAGTGCAACCCGCATGTGTACGTGCCCTGGCTCACTACAGCCCACGTGTGCACACGACCAGTGTATAATGCAACATGCGTATGCTTATGAGAAACTAGGGTTTTGATTTGCTTCACATGCTCAGATCCTCTGCAACCTGCAATCACTTTCTCTTCTGTCTTCCACTGTCCAAAATGAACCACAGTCAGTTACAACATATCCAAGCTCTCTAATAGCTTGCTCATGCTCCCAAATAGATCAATATGAATGTTATCTCAAACATGTATAATCATCTAGTATACCATAACAATCATGTCACCACTGAATCACAAGAGTACTGATCACTCCATCAACCAAATCAACCAAAATGAACCACATCATAGAAACCATACCAAGAATTCCCTAAGTATTCCCATCACATCAAACAATAGTATTCGTAAAGACAATAATGTAATCATACCAGTGTCTCAGTGATAGATCCGAGGCCATAGAATGCAGATCTGGAACCTTCCTAATCATCCAAGAGCTTGGCACCAGCTCAAACACAAGTCTTCACCATTTTATCCACCATACGCTCCATGTCTTTACACAGCCCGCGTGAACCTTAATGCATACGCACCCTAAGCACAGACAACCCGTGTATACCTCAGGAACTAGGGTTTTTGAAGTTCCGAGAATTTTTCTGTCAAGATCTCCGACATTGCTGAAAATTTGATGCGTCCATGAGATCCTCCTCTCACTCTCTTCCTCAGAATAGATCCTTAATCATGCTCAAGAGATCCACACCAATAATAAGCTCTCCATCAATACTCCAAAAAATATTCTCACAAGAATCTCTCCATTGATCCACAAAAAGGATGATCTACAAGAGACCATAGCTATCTTATTTCTACTTTCATCGTCTAGGTCACTTAACCCATTTTTAGGTTACTTAACCCATTTCTAGGTCACTTAACTTATTTTCCATATTTTAGGGTTAACCACTTTCCATGAATAGAAAGTTCTCCAATACTTTATCATTTAAATATTCCTTCTTGATTTTGT
>SNQJ01S0067574.1:59609-83659 GCA_010110895.2 Picea sitchensis | reverse complement strand
CTAGAGAAGGATACTCAAAGAAGTCTTATATTCATCTGTCGAAATATCACATTACAAATTGGAAGAATAGAATACGTCCCGCTTCTCTGGAGTTGCTTCAATACATCAAAACTTGTATATCCCGAATGGTGATTTCCTCTTATTTAAAGAGGAAATCCCTTCGATACAATCATTACAATGCATATCTAAATCCTATCATAAGTTGGATCTTCTTTCTAAATCAGCATAGGATGTCCTAGTCTCACGCAACCGAATTCTATTACAGGAACTGAACAAGGTATTGTTGTTACAGCTGGTGTAACAGCTTCTTCTCATCGTTGCTGATGTTGTTTCAGCATCGCAATTCGTGGGTTGTTTTAGCCACGTGAATTGCGCTCTGACTGCGTTGACTATTGACTGTGGTGGCTGCCTTGTGTTTCAGCATTGTCAGTTCTGGCGGTTTCCTCTGTGTTTCAGCATCTACGACTCTGGACTGTGTAAGAGCTCCGTGTTTCAGCATCTGCGACCTCGGACTGTGTAGCAGCTTCGTGTTTCAGCATCTGCGACCTCGAACTTTGTAGCAGCTTCGTGTTTCAGCATTAGTTCTGTGTTTCAGCAACGACAGCCTTGGACAGTTCTGTGTTTCAGCAATAGGCCTTAAATGCAAATCTGCAGTTTTGGACACTTATGCATTTCTAATCAATGGTTAAGTAAGAGAGTGATGTAAAATATTATGCAAAATAGATTAAACATATAGTAATGAGAAGGGACGTTGTATACCTTTGAGATGATCAGATAAAGTGATAGTATGAGTCTAAATGTAGGTGATCAAGAGTATAATGGTGGCAAAAAGTATAGGCAAAAAGGTACATTGTGTGATCCTAACAGTGCGCAGTATTGTACTTGACCTGTGAAGCTCTGTGCCAAGAAAAAAAGTCAAATCTTAAGAAAAGAGGTAAGACATGAAATATTTTTTCTCTGATAAAAGTAAAGTAAGAAGTTTTGGTTAAAGAGGTAAGATATTAAAGCTTTGTTCTATGATAAAGGTAAGAATAGTGAAAGGTTTTGATTGAAAAGGTAAGATAAGTGGAAATTTTTGTTTCAAAAGTATGGATCTAGGTATGTTTAATAAATTTGGTCCTAACTTGAAAAGTAGGGAACAATTAAATGAAAGAAGGTTTGATATGAGTAGATCTAACAAAAATAGTGAAAGATATGTTATTCCTATGCATAGAAAGAATGTTTGGACTAACAAATGGATGCAAGACCCTAGAAAGATTTTTTTGCAGGTTAGCTACTATGATCTTATTGCACAATACAGGAAAGGTTGGGGATCATTTCAAAGAAAAAGAATACTAACTCTTTGTTACAGTTGGAGAAGATGAGGACATCTTGTTAAGGAATGCCCTGGTATAAGACCTAGTTGTCTTTGTTGTAAATCCATGGATCATGAAGTTTTAGATTTCCCTAGAATGATTTCTAATCTCCAAATAATAAATATGAGACAAGAAAACCATAAGGGAGGTCAAGAAACTGAGACCATGGAAGAACCCCGGAAAAAATCAGAGAATGTATTTCTACAAATGAAAGAAACCGTAAATAATCACATAAATATCAACTTATCAGAGATCTTCCAAGAAAAAGAATGCATAGAAGAAAGAATAGGAGACTTCAACATTGAATGTGTTTTGGATGAAGAAACACAAGTAAATATCATGACAGAAAGAACTTGGGAAACTTTAGGAAATCCTTCTATGATTCCTTCATTGGGAGGAATAGGATTATTTAGAGGAAAGTTGATAACCCTATGTGAAAGACTCACCCAGATATCTATGAGTGCTCATGGAACCTCGATAGAGGAAGATTTTGAGATTGTTAAATTTATTGAAAACAACGCCCCATTTTCTATATTACTAGGAAAACCTTGGATTGAAATGGATCAGGCCAGAAGGAAAGAAGAAGAAGTCTTAGAGCAGAAGAAGCAAGAATTAAAATATTTTATGACTAGGAGGATAACACACTTGATTGAAGAATAGGAGAATAGATCGAAGCTACTTAGAACTAGAAACTTGGATGTCGAAGTTGAAAGAACACAAGAAGACTCATAGACGAGTAGAACACCTACCCCAAATAGAGAAGATGTATTACTTTCGGACCCTATGAAAGAATCTCAACAGCGCAAAGTTACTATGCCAAAAGGAGATAAGAATCAGAACAGAAAGAGGAATACCGAGACGAAGATCACCAGGAAGAAGGCTAGAAATCTTAGTAAGAAGAGAGAAAATATAGAAAGGTTACAAAAGGTTCCAGAGGGGACTTCGCATAAGGAAGGTTTGCAAGAATGGAACTTCGTCGGGATATCAGAACAGTGCAACATGGCACTTCTCCATGGAGAAGTGATATAGTCGTTGAAATCATTATAACCATTAGCTTGACGACCTGAATGGTTAGAACAACAGTAATGGCCCAAAGAATCGCCATCATACCGTTGGGACTGCGCCGCAACGGACAAAACTGCATTGATGAAGGCCTCTCATTCGTTGGAGAGATCTGTTACATCGTGCCTACTTAGTCTGTTGACGTTTTCACCGAGAACACTTTTGTGAATTGTATCCAAGCCAACTCATTGATACCATGTTGTTTTTATTGAGATCGACACCTGTTCCATTGCATTGCGCACTCATTCATCCACCCGAGTTATTCGATCTAAGTGTGTATGTTAGACGAGCTCAGCACCGTATATAAATCCATTGAATAAGTTCTCATCGATCTCATGAACAAAAAATTAATGTCTGCAGGTATTCAAGCATCATCAACGAGAGGAGTGCAAACCTCTCGGTCAACTGCTTGTGGATCCATACCATCCCGACTGGCAGCAGAGAAGAGAACCAAGCATCGATATGACTTGGAAAATGTGAAGCTAATATCGACCATCCTACTCGACTACATCCCGCCTCTAGTTGGCGCGGTGAGTCGTGACAATGCCCTGAGAGACTTTGATTATACCTTGGTTATGGCGTACCTCCCGAAGGGGAATAAATCGAAAACAATCCCCCATCCATGGACTATGAACCTTGCACAATCCACCCTCTTGAATGTAATGAAGATTCAACACTTTAGAAGGCACCAAGAGGTTAACACGTGTGTTAATCTCTTTCTCTCATGTTACCATGGCAGCTACCTATGGCTACACTAACGCATCACAACCGATATGACGTGGATCCATAGGATCACCAGATTGAGCAAGCAGGGACCCGACTCGCAGGACTTCTACCCAGGGAAGGCTACAGATCGCACATTGGCATTGAAGATCAAAGACACATATGGCGATGTAGAAAAGGGAACGTGAGGATACAAGGTAGCTTCCATCCAGAATGGGGCAGTGTGTCTAGATTGCCAATTGATTGCAGGAAATCTCATAAGACAAAACAAACCTACACAAATCACAGGATTCATTATTGACCTCGCCGAGAAATGTGTATAAGGACTCCAAATGAACTGGGTGAAGTACTTGGTCAACCAGCTGGAATTATACTGTCGCAAATCTCAGGATCATGGCTATGAGTTCCACTTTAGCTAGCTCCTGATCCTCATCGCATTTACCACTTGGGAGATTCCAAAAGGTGTGACCTTCCCAGACATTGAGCCGTTCGATCCGCTCGCTGTGAATTTCACCACGCTCTGGTACTTGAGCGATATGGTAAAATAGTGGCAGTCGAACGCGGTATTTCATACATATTATCTCCAACTGAAGAGGGCTATCGAAGTTGTCCCTCGCATGATGCCAAACGCCCTGCATTGGTTCTGACCCCTCATGAAGTTCCACACAGATCGACACTTCATTTATATCACCGCGCATACATATGAGAATAAAGAAGAACTTCATTCATACTACAATCTCACAGAGGAAGACCTCGAAGAGATAACCAAGGACTACTCTGTAGAGTGCCTCATCCCCGCTGACCCCGTAGAAATGTCAAACCCTAAACTAATCGACAGCCCTGGTATCACTCATGAAGAAAAGGATACTCCTGGACCCAGTAGAAGGAAGAAGATTGAAGAGGTCCAAAACTTGAGTAGTGCATCGGAAGAAACTACTTCAATATCACCTGGCCAAGGGGGTGATGACGAAGTAGATCAAAAAGAGACTCATGGAAAAGAAGATCAGAAGAAGTAGGGTGAAGTAACACTACCTAGGGATCCTGTTGATGAGGTTGATCCCTTGAAGAAAAGGAAGGTTTCCCCCATGAAACCCAGTTCCCTAAAGAAATCCAGAGCCACCTTGACTACGATTCATACTGTTCTCACTGTAGATGACTTCAACTTCATAATCGCAGCTGTAGCAGATGCCTCATAGGACATCTTGTAGAAACATGAATCCAAGAAGGAGGATATGTACGACAAGATCGAGGTTGAAATCAGAGGGGTATAGCAGGCCCTTCAATCCATCCACAGAGTATCCACTACACCCCCGCCATCAGAAGAAATAGATTTGGGAGATGAGTCTTCCCAACTCCGCAGACTAGCTGATGTGACTGAAGATCACCTTTGTCGAGCACAAGTTGAGAAATACCAGGCCAAAACGGCCCTGAAACAAGCCCAAGAATAAATGGTAGAGAAACGTTGGGTCGCACAAAAGGAGAAGGATGACCTTCAAGCTAAGTTTGAAGAAGAGAGGGTGTAGGTCAAGCAAGAAAAAGAGCAGTTGCTTGCAGAGCAGCTTGGATTCAAATAAGCAGTCAAAATAGCACTTCACTCTGTGATGGGCTTAGAGCCAAAGGAATAAGAATGAGTGGAGCATCAAGTAGCACATCTCGCGGAAGCTATCCAACATATTCAACAAAGAATAACAGACTTAGAGCTACGAACAATGCTCAACACTTCGCCAGATGTACGAGATCAAAGAGAAGCAACTGCTCGAAGCGCAGTTGAGAGAATCAAGGCCCTCGCCATTGAATGTAAACAGATAAGTGATCACAGTTCCCAGACTTATGAGCTAATCACTGAGGATCCTAAACTGAAGGCACTGGATTCACAACTCTAGGAGGAAAAGAAATAAGAAAAAATAGTACAGGCGCAGTTAAAGCCCCTCTAAGTTGTTGAGAGGATGAAGTGATCTCAAGAACAATGAAATTCTCAACAACAGGTCCACACCATTCAAAGAAAAGTCATGGAAGTGAATCAGAGGCTCCAACCAGCACAGGATGAGGCTTGACAACTATTTGCAAAGATTGAAGGCCCTATAGAAGAACTGGAGTAAGTCGTCACTATAGCTGAACAATGTTTAGAGGGACCTGTCAATGAAGCAACAATCCAAGAGTTCATCGAACAAGAGGTCTTGGCGCAACAAAAGGTCTAAGAATATTGAGCCAAGCTCGAGGCTTTTGAGGCATAGCTACCCATACCAGAGTGACTCGGGATGAGTCACACATGAGTGTTGGGGACTTGTTGGCGCTTGACCAAGTTTTGAGGATCCTTGGTCATGTTTGAACTACTTTTGGGACTTCGACAGGCTATCGAAGGTGGAGTGCAAGTCAAAGTGGAGATCACAGGATCTCAACCCCTTTTTATGGATTTTTGGGTTTTGGGCTTATGTAACGGGTATGGGGATGTCGACCCATGGGTTTACCCATGTTTAAGCCCTTTTTGTAATGCATAAATAGAAATCTAGGCGATGTAGGAAGTAGTTCGATCTATGTGATCAAAGAGAGGCTAGACATTGTGATAACTGCAACTTGTAAGTGATTTGTGCATCCTATGTTGAGAACTTGCAGAGCTAAGTGCAAGTGATTGTAAGAGACTGTGAAGAGGTTTTGTGTTATAACTTAGGGAAGGAGGATCTAGTGGAGTGCACACATATCTCATGTCGTCTGTGGAGTAAGATATCATGGCTCTGTGCATGTAGAAGATTGACAGAAATAAATAAAGAAGAAGAGTTGGTGGATGTAGCCCCAGTGTGGGGGTCAACAACATATATCCCGTGTTGTGGTTGATTTTTTCTTTATGGTAGTTCTCTTGTTTATGTGGTTAAATTCTTAGTGCATTGATGTATGCTTAGAAGAATCTAATATGGTAGATTAGTGATGAATAATGTGAATGAATGCTAGATATGATCTATGTTGGTATGATTAGTGCTTGAATCTATTGTATTTGTGTGAATATTGCGTTGATCTATTGTTAGGTTTTAGTTGCGCTGTAAACTAAGATTGAATATTAATGAACTATAATTGCTAAGTGCTCTGTTAAGGTGTTAGAATCATAGATCTGTGTCCTAGCTTAGGTTGCAGACATATGAGTCCTACAACCACCCCTGCCTCTACCTCTGGTGAGACTTCATCTTCTTCGTAGGTGTTTCCGAAAGGGCCGGTAGTTAGGGTTTTGTTGGTGCGTTGTTGTAAGCGTTGAACCCTAGGTTTTCCCTCATTCCCACAACTTGATGTAAAATTGATTTTGGTTGTGTATGCTGGCGAAGTTAATGATGAGAAACTTGATAATTGGGTTAGACAGATGGAAGTATATTGTAATGTGCAACAAATCAAATATGAGGCAACCAAAATCATATTGGCATCACTTTGTCTTGAAGGCACAACTCTCATCTAGTGGAAAATAAAATGAAACATGGAACTCAGCAAGTTGGTAAGATTTTTCCATCATGACATGATTTTATTTCCGCACTTAGAAAACAATTCTATCCATTGGGATATATTGAAAAGGATTTAATTGAATGGAAAAGTTTTAAGCTAAGAATAGGAAAATCGATGCAGGAATATAAAGATGAATTTCGTAAGATGGATTTTATGTTAGATGTTCCATTGACTACACAAGAAACTCTTATGAATTATATAGGAGGTTTTCCTTCTTATATTAGTAATACCTTGTTTATGTTTAGATCTGATAATACTGATGAGGTTTATGTTCAAGCAACATATATTGAAACAAGAAAAATTGGAGTTAGTATATCAAGGGAATCATCTTCAAAGAAAGAAGGAAAAGGAAAAGGGAATGGCAAGAAAGCAAATTCAGYGACAGTGAAGGAAGAGAAGMTCTCTTGCAAGAATTGMAAGAGAGAAGGGCATGMTGATGAAMATTGTTGGCAATTTCACCCAGAGAAGAAACCAAAGTGGTTCAAAGAGAGGAAAGGAAGAAAAAAAGTTGCAACAACAACAYGACCAACARACCTAGGGAAAAATTTAGGTGACGAGTCTAGGATTACAGGAGTTGGTTTGACAAGTAAAATTGGTGATGGTTTTTATTCGAGAAGTAAATTGTTTCATATAAGGGTCATAATTAAACATACTAAAATTGATACATTGATAGATAGAAGATATGAATCTAACTTAATTTCAAAGGAAGTGGTTAAGAAATTGGGATTAAACACGAAGATGCATCACAAACCCTATTGACTAAATTGGATAAGCAAAGATCACAAATTTCCCATAACAAAGCAATGTATCATAAAGTTTGCAATTACATCTAAGTATGTGAATGAAGTAATATGTGATGTGGTGCCGCGAGAAACATGTGGAATGGTCTTAGGAAGCCCTTATTTATATGATCAAAAAACAATCTTCTACAGGGAACACAATCAATATCACTTATTTAAAAAGGGAACTGAATATGTTGTGCATGCTCATCACATAAAAGAAAATCAATCTCTTCTAACAATGGTAAAATTAAAGAAGGAATCTTATGCAAGCAATACACCTATAATTGTCCCAAGTAAAGAAATTTATATTAAGCATGAACATGAGATGGTTGTAAGATGGGAGTCCAATCATAATTTGCTTCAAGATAATTTAATGCCATGCAAGCCCGTCAAACATATTGGTTCATTTTCAATCATATTTATGATGTTATCACTGTTAATGTTTTCTACATCGATGGTAGTGGATTCAGTAAGATGCGAACAACTTCAAATGACTAACAATATGCTTTCAGTTGTCATGGTTATTATGTAATTTATTATGATGAGACATGTGTACAAGACAAAGTTTAAATACAAAGGGCAAGTGGGGAGACCTATCCTACACTTGATGACTGGTAAATATCCTTTTGGAGGACCAAAAGGTCTTAGTGGGGAGGAATGAAAAAAAATGGATCCAGGAAGGCCAAAATTTCAAAGTTATTGGAATAAAATGAAAATAGTGCCATTGCGTAGGGCTCGTCATGCCAATTTTGGAACTATATTGTTTTTTTCCAAAAATGGACACCGTATGCGAAAGTTATCACGTTATGAAATTTTTCCCAAACAGGTAAATGTCAACTAGTCAAAGGACGTATAGCTAATGTGGTAGATGACATCAGTAGTACATCTTGATGAAATCATAAGTATGTCATGCTCACATCATCATGACATGTGGCATCACCAGGATGTGCCATGTGTTAGTCATTTTTGTCATTTTCAAGGGTGATTTGGACCAGTAAAAAAGTGACACATGGCACTATACATAAGTGACACGTGGAACCGTATGGAAGTGACACGTGGAACTGTATGAGAAATGATGTGGAACTATATGAATGGTGATGTTGAACTGTAAAGATGATGGTTTGGCACTATATAGATGATGACATGGCACTTTACGAACAATGACGTGGAAGCAGACTAGGAAGGATGATGTGGCATGTTCACGTGGCTCAGGCCAATGACAAGGTGACATGTTGCCCAATGAAGAGCCACCATGTGGCACCTTTTGGAGGTTCAAATTAGTTTGTATGTTTCCTCCAAATTTGGCGGTTAGCACCAAATCTGGTGGGAATCCTCCAAATCTGGAAAAATCCCGCTAAGTTTGGCTAACTGTCGCTAAATTTGGCAGATTCTGGCTTATTTATCTGGGCACAAAAATTGAGACAAAGGATATTTTTTGGCATTCATTTCGACACTGTATGGACTATACAGATCCGATAGGGCACAACATTGGGATTTGTGCCGAGGGGAGGTCGTGAGGGCCTATTCAGAAGTAGGTCAACTTTATACTCAAAAGTTGCAGAATTTCGAGGGGATTCTAAATATGGATTATTATTTTTCATCCGAGTAGTTGAATAGAAAATTTCCTCCAGAGCCCAAGATTTCGAGACAAGCATAACTGAGTTCAGAATCAAAAGTCTCAGAATTAACTCTTGCAACATTTGGTGATGTATGTTTCTGTCGAGGAGTTACAGATCTGAAAGGTGGTTTCAGGAGATATTATGTAATCCTTTCTTGGTATTGTTTTTAAGCACTAAAGATTGATAAGAAACATCCCACTGAAGACAAAGGCCCAAAGACGTAGGAAAATTTGTGACGAACTCCGTTACCAATATTTGTCATTGTGGTTTGTTGTTCTTAGTGCTTATTTACTATTCTACATTCTTTATGATGGCTGCAACATCCTTTCATTAAAATATTCTTCTTCTCTTTAAATCCTAAATGGTAAAATAACTCATGAATAAACTTAACCATAGTCTTTAAAAGATCAATTTTGGATCAGTAAGGGGGATAAAAAGGGTTCTAGTAATGCTAACGAGGGTAAAAATGAAAATAAGAAGGTGACGTTTTCATGTAAGCCTTGCACAGAAAAATGCTTGACTCACCAATGCCCCCATATTGAGGAAGCCCAAAATATTTTGGCACGACAATAACCCGTTTTGTTAACTAACCCTTTCCCACAAGGGAAAAATATGGCTCAAGCCTCCTCATCTACAAATGAACCTGGGGGAAATCAAGGATCCCCCACACTTAATGGTAATAATGGAGCCACAAACATATACATTATGACATCAGATGCTCATCTGCAGACCAGGGCTCATGATTACGGAATGATGAAATCTGTTGACAAGGGAAAATAAGCTTCCAATCCACCACCTCCTCTTCCTATTGAGAATACTCTAGGAGAAACAATGAATCACATCCCTAATGGTTCATTTAAGAAGTCTTCTCACAACCTGAACACAAGGGATGCTCAGAACTACTATTTCGTGGAGGATCTGGAACAAACGCCTTGTGCGATGTATGCTCTAGAAGTTCTCCAGAGTCATCCCTCACAGAGAAAAGCATTGTTATCTTCCTTGGGTGCTGCTGAGACAGATAACTCGGGAACTATTTTTTGTGACCCTATATATAATAAACCTCATCTGCCTCACCATGTCGCGTTCCAAATAGTAATGTTTTATGCCATGGACTCGTTGACACAGAAAATTTTTCGTACAATGGTAGATGAGGGTGCCTCGACTTGCATGATGTCATTGGCATGTTGGAATGCCATTGACCAACGCTATTTGTCTCCATCGCTGATGTTTTTAACTGGGTTTGAAGACCGCTCTTTTAGATCACTTGGCATAATCCCCTCCTTCCCCATGCAGTTGGAGGGAAAAATTGTGTGCATCGAGGTATAAGTAGTCGATGCACCTCTTGAATACAGTCATTTGTTAGGTCAGAGTTGGACCTACATAATGACAACGGTTGTATCCAATTTTTTTTGGTTCTTATGTTTTGCTCACAAAGGTCGGATCATAACTATTGATCAATTATCCTTCTCTCATCCTGACCCTTCATCGGGGGCATCCACGGTCCCAATGATTGACAATCTACAGCCAGGTACCATCAACTTAGTTTCCAGATTGTTTCCATCACTAATGGGGACTTTTGATTATCCGTCACCTTCGAATGATGTTAAGTTTATTTCGGATATCCCCAATCAGTCGAAGGATGTGATATTTCAGGTATATTCTTTTTGAACGAGTTATTTTAATGACCCGTGTATTTTACCATCCCCGTCGGTTTTGATGGAAGGGGTATAGAATCCTCACATAGCTATGCTCCTATCCACTGCTAAGGTTGCATACATCATTGTCCAACAAACCTCGGTCAACCCTGTTCCAACTCCCCCACATGATTTAGATCTTATTCTCGAGCGTATTTGGGCTCAAAACTCTATTACTACTCATGATCCTTTGGACTTGATATTTCCCTCTGATGAGGTAATTTTGGAGGCAATGACTGGGTTGGATAGACCTTGGGATGATCTCCACCATAGATCATATTTTTTACCCGATCTTAGGAGAGTAGAAGTAGGAGAGTTCACCACGACCATGAATGGAGATGCCACTTGTCATGTTAACCCTCTGGCCACACACGAAATATATGCTAAGGGAATATGTAGAGTATAAATGAAACAATTCCAATTGACATCTCTACAACCCTTGATGTCATTGAAAATGTCTTCATCGGAGAGGATTGTTTCTTTGAGGAGATTCAGGTGTACACTGAATTATTTAAATAGTTTCGCAACATTTTTTCTTGGTATTAGGACGAAATGCTAGAAATTAACCCTCATATATTAGAACACGAGATTAGAACTTACCTCGATGCTAACCCTGTTTGATAGAATATTTGCCCAGTCAATCCTTGCAAGGTAGAAGCTATCAAGGTTGAGGTAGAGAAAATCATTAAGGATGGTTTTATATATCCAGTGCAATTGACGAAATGGGTGTCAAACCATGTTCATGTCAACAAAAAACAAAGTACGATTCATGTGTGTATGGACTTTCTTGATCTAAATAAAATTTTCCCGAAAGATAATTTTCCATCCCCATTCATTGATCATATTGTCAATGAATGTGCAGGATGTGAAGTATTTTATTTTATGGACAGTTTTTCTGGGTACAACCGAATTCATATCAAACCCGAGGATCAACATAAGATTGCATTCATATCTCCTTGGGGTACGTTTGCATACAAGAAAATGCCTTTTGGCCTTAAAATGTTGGAGCGACTTTTCATCATACCATGTCGTTCACCTTCCACGACCTCAAGCATATAGTCTAGGCGTATCTTGATGATCCATCAAATTATCATAAGAGATCTAATCATCCCTCCCACTTACGAATTATTTTTGAGAGGTGTTGCTACTACTGGATTTTTCGTGAATCTGAGCAACTGTATTTTTTGTGTAATAGTTCAATTGCCTCCCCCGTGAACAATCCCCCATCTTTAAAGTCTACATGGGAAAGATAAATTTCTTCGGTGATTTGTTTCCAACTATGGTGATATTACTAAAGGGTTTATGCGTCTCTTGAAAAAAGGGGTCCCATTTTTTTGGGATGAAGCAGCTCAATGCTCTTTTGAAGCATTAAAATGTGCTCTAACATCTGCCCCTATGCTCAATCCTCTAGATTGTGGAAAGGATTTCCTATTGTACTTGGTTGTAGCAGAGTATACTATTGGTATGGTCTTAGTTCAAGAGGATGACATGCTCCAGGAGCATGTTATCTACTATCTTAGTTGAGGCTTAGTCGGACTGGAACTCAACTACACCCATGTTGAGAAACTGGCTTTGGCTACTATCCATGGAGTCCAAAGGTTTCGTCATTACATTCTACTTCACAAGACCATTGTTGTAGTTGTATTGAATCATTTTCAATATGTGTTGACATGATGGGTCATCGGCAAGAAGATAAGTTGATGGATAGTCATTCTTCAATAATTTTATTTGGACTTTGTTTCGGGGAATTATAAGAAGTATTTGGTCTTTTCTGAATTAATTTTTGAGCTTCCAGCTAAGAGTGGAAATGATTTTCCCAAAGAATCTTTGATCAACGAGGATATTTTCCTTATTGCATCATTATACCCTTGGTATGGAGATATACTAGTGTATCTTCATAATTTGAAGTTCCCTTCCTCTGCTTCTCATGATGAGCATCGATGAATATGCCATCAAGTGCGAAACTATCTTATCATGGATGATACTTTGTATCATCAAGGATTTGATTGTGTTCTCCATCATTTCCTAACTAACGAAGAGGCATATATTGTGTTGAACGATTTCCACACTGGAACATGTGGCGGTCACTTTTCTGGGTTGGAAACAACCCAAACAATTCTCCGCATTGGATACTTCTAGCCCTCATTGATCAAAGATTATGTAGAGGCAGTCAAGAAGTGTCACCCATGCTAGATCTTATTTTGGAATATGCGGGCACACCCTACTCCCATTTTTTCAATTATTGTTGTTGGTCCCTTCACTAAGTGGGGGATTGATTTCACTACATACCACCCTTCTTCATCTAGGGGGCATCATTTTATCATCGTAGAAGTAGACTACTTCACTAATTGGGTCAAGGCCATTCCAACATTTAGTAATGATGTAGAAATGGCTGAGCTTTTATTTTTTAACCAGATTGTATGTAGTTCCAGTATTCCAAAGGATATTGTCACAGACCATGGAAGTCACTTCCAGAATAAGATGATGATTGAGTTAACATAAAAAATTGGATTTAAGCAAGAACATTTGTCACCCTACTATCCATAGGTGAATGGTCAGGTGGAGGTTATCAATAAGTTTCTCAAGACTATTCTCCAACAGATGATCAATTCGGCCAAGTAGAATTGACATCTCATGTTGTATTCGACACTTTGGGCATATCGAACCTCAATCAATACTGCTACCAGTTTCTCTCCTTTCCAAATAGTTTACGGGTTGGAGGAATTATTTCCAATCGAGTGTCATATTACCTCTCTTAAGTTGGTAGTGGAATTATTTCCCAACACCACTACACTTGAAGAGTGTCTCCTTTATCTTGAGCAGATCGATGAGAAACATCGAGATGAAACCTTGGCCAATGAGGCTCACAAACAATGTGTCAAGTGTCAATATGATCGGTCGGTCCTCCCTAGATTTTTCTTTGAAGGATATCTTGTATTGGTATATGACCAAGATAAAGGTCTCTTGGGGTAAGGAAAACTCAAACCCATGTGGTTCAGACTGTTCATTGTTAAGAAAGTCTTAGAAAAAGGTGTTTATCAACTAGTTGAATTCGAAGGTAATTCTTTGTATGAGCCTAGAAATGGGCTCTACCTTAAGAAGTATTATGCTTAGGTTAGTATCCTGAGTGTGACTTATTGTATATAATGTACAATTTTATTTATACATTTTAGTGTCTTTTTGTTTTATGGACGTGTATTTTATTGTGGTTTTTCACCGTGGAAGATGTTAAGTGAATATGAGGTTTATGTTGGGTTTGTAGGAAGTGTTAGCTGACACACTCATAGGATTTCTTCCACATCTTGGGTGATTGTCACGCCCACTAGTCAGTTTATATCTTTTGGAGGTGTTTGTCTAGGAGAAGCAACCAATAACATTGTTGAGTACAATGTTGTAATAGAATTACGATGTGATGCATTGTCACAGGGTATTTATCACCTCTGAGTTCATCTAGATGATCAACTGGTAGTGTCAGAGTTAAATGGAGTGTATCATTTTTACGATCCCACCCTTCACCGATGATTCCTTAGGGTATGTATATTAGAACATTGTTTTGATTATATTACATATATTCATGTTCCTAGGAGATCTAATCAAGTAACTGATGCATTGGCTAATCATGTATTAGATTGGCATCTTGCACACACATAAATATAAAATCAAACACATACACGGACATGTAAATACATTTGTACAATAAATGTTTACTCCACAAGGAAAAAATATGTATATATATGATATGTCCAAAATAATGTCACAGTACAAAAATGTGGGCCATGGGCCTCATAAGTGTCAATAATACACCATTGGGATTATTCCCTTAATACATATAGAAGATACAAAACGAGTTCCCTTGGCACACATAATGTCCAACTCTACTCTAATCTCTATCCCTATTGGCCTTTGTATAATAGACGATGGTGTTGGCTAGATGCTGGAATAGCTGGACTCGTGTTATGGGCACTCCCAGTATGAGATTATACATGGATGGCGACAGATTTTTGATCTCCGCCATGGGCACACCCTAAGTGAGGGACACCATGTTCCTCTCTACCCACCTTAGGCCCTCTCAGCCTCTATTGATGATGACCCTGCCTCTGGTATGGCTCCTCCTAGATGGATCTACTATCACAGAAAACGTCGGGTACGAGGGAGGTCTACTGGTAGTACTAGCCCCACATATGTATGTAACAAGTTGGAAGTTAGTATTATGATGTTACCAAAAATATGTTTTCTTTTATTTTATGAAATTGAAAATTCAAAAATTTAAAATTCAAAAATATAAGTACCTATGTCACCACGTGTTGCACCAGGGGGCATGGGCATGTGTGGGTCCCTTAGAAAACTAATACCTACATATGGGTAGTCCTCGATGGCAGGAATCTGGCCTTTCCACCACTTGAAGAACTTCTCATCATATGTCTCACGTAATCTTCCTTCTCCCTAGCATGGAATCAAAGCATCCCATTTTCACAGTGCTGGAAAGGAGGCTATGTGCCCCCGCACACCCTCCCTAGGCATCATCCATGACACTCTTTTGAATAATAATGCACACATAACTGTTCCAAATTTGAAGTTCCTCCTCTGTCTCAACTTGCACTCAGTCAGCTAGATTTTCACATAATTGAGCATCATGGTTCTCTAATCGAAGATAACTGGTTTCAAACATTGCACAACGCAATGCATCTGGGCATGTGAATCATGGTGTATATCCGTGGACCCTGTCATCCGCACAATAATGTACAGGACCACCCTCAAGCTCAAATTACCCATCTTTTGTATTGACACTTGAGAACCCACCTTCTCTATGCCGGCCTTACAATACATATCTATGTAGTGAGCTATATCGTATGGCCCGGGAGAGAATGTATCCAAGTTAATCAGTTTTCCCCTCCTAGAGGGATTGGTCAAGATGTATAGGTATTTTTTGGTGGGCGTTAATGATTGACCCTTTATAATGAAAGCCTCTGCATCTGTATTCTAGTATTCTACTGGATGGTTTAATAGTCATGTTTGAGCTCTCATAAGGGGCCATTGGAAATATTTCCATAACCCGCATTGTTTTAATATTGCTACTTCCACAGGGTTTTCCTCAACCATTTGATCAACATCCTCATGTTCTCTTTCCCTCTAGTGAACATACATCCTGAGTCATGTCAAACATTTTTTGAGTTAGTGATTTTATTTTTTCGAACTTTTGAAGCGCATACACACCCTTTTTCGGTATCAGTCGAGTACATACGCTTGTTGATAGTATCTCATCTAGCATACATACACGCGCTGACTGTGAAAAGCACGAGTAGATTCACAGTATAGCCAAATTTTGAGAGCACGGCCCCCAAATCCACTTAAATCATGAAATGAATGCATGAATTTGTTGGAAAAGGGGAAAACTACTTGCTTGGCCCAAGAATGAGTTGATTTCATCCACTAATGCTCTCGAAATGTTGATTTGAAGGAAGAGGGGTTTTGTTATTTTTGGAAATTTTCAAAGTGTGGTGGTGAAAATGACTCTTTTAACTCTTACTTATATATTTTTGAGCCATTTTTTTACCCACTTTGACCTTGATTTCTTCTCTTTTGTCTCTCTATGGATGTTATGATTCTTCTTTGTAATATGTTGGTCCTTTAAACTTATTTTTCATTTGGATTCGGTATTGTTTGATGAATGGGTACTACTTTTTCAATCTTGTGACGAAGTCAAGTTTTCTCCATTTTCACTTAGGATAGGTTTCACCACCTTGTATTTTTCATTATATTGATGATTTCCAGTTTTCCATAGGATCAACCCCACCGAAGTATGACATGGAACCTTCTTTCCTTCTTTAGAAGTGTCACAATTAGGTTGTAGAGCCTTTTCCTACATGGATTCCCTAGGTAGATCCTTGTCTTGTATTACGATATCCATGATGTGAATTTCCTATAGGATTGGGAGTACTTTTAGTCCNTCCTTTCCATCTATCTTCCTTATACCACCCATCTTTATCCCCTTATGTTGGCATGTTGGTGGTGAAGATTGTATTGGGAATAGTGCACTTGGAGACATAGTAGAGGAACCCGGGAGAGGTTCATGGAGTGGTGCCATCAAAATAAGGTTGTAACCTCCAATTTTTTTATTAATAAAAGAGAAAACGTTATTTTCCGAGATATTATGTCTATGTGTTTATTTTATGGATATTTTCACGAATAACTAACTTTTTAGATAATCTTGATAATTAAGCATATGTTGTCCTAGATTGTTCTGTAATCATTGTTTCAAGCCATCTTTGGTAGGAGGCCTGCAGTCTTGGAACGAGAAGCAATCAGAAGGGATCCACATCAGCCATAAGGAATTAAGGTACATGTTTATATTTTATTTATCTTCCCTTAATTATCGTAAGGTTTTGTTTGGTTTGGGGTAGAATAGAACCTTTTCTGTCTTTTAGGGTGTCAAAACTTTGCGTAGTCGCTAGACCCATATTAGGGGGATTCACCCCATAGAAAAATCTAGGAACTAATTGTGGATGTGAGGGAAAAGGCATAATTGTTTAAATTAAAAAGGAATAAACATGTGCAACTTGGGGAAAATTTGACATGTGTTGAGGGTGAATAATCTCCAATTTAATTATTAAAATTTTAATTATGCATGAGATGACAAGTGTCAAAGAAAAAATTCATATAAAAAGAATGGAGAAGTAGGAGGAAAACACCCTATTGTTGGATGAATGAAATGTTGTTATAATTTCTATTGACCATGTTTACTTGTGTGAGTTGGGCTGCAAGCTTGTGCAAGAGGTGGAACTAAGGGGAAAGAAGAGTACCCCTAACATCGTTGAGGTACCAATGAAGTCATTGAATTCCAATTTGAAGACCATCATCATATATCATCAATATCATGGTCATGGTATTTGGTTGTTGCATATTTTTGTAATATAAAATGATAATTTGTCTACTTGGAGTGTATGGAAGAATATTATGACTATGGAATACAATTAGTTATATATGAATTTGTTTTTCTGTGAATGAAGAGGATGTACAACAATATTTGATTATGATTGAAGAGGAATGTACATCTAATTCTCTTAAAATATATACATATGTACCAAAATATATGATTATTTACAATTTAACAATATTATTGTTGGTTGAACATTTCCTCAATTTCTATAATGCATTGTTGATATGAACTAAGGTATATACGTAGTATTTAAATTATGTGAATTCTCTAAGTTCTAATCATTTTCATAAAAACCTTGACAGTTATCCTCGTAACCCGGTTACCCTGCCTTACCCTATTAACATTTCTAATTATATTACTGATCATAAAAATGCAGGTGCATCCAACCTTTTAGAATTAATGCTGATGAATTCAATATCTTGACAACTAAGGAGTTATGCCCAAATTAACTCCATACTAGCCATTTCTGTACTCAAAACGTGATGAAAGGATCGCTCACAAATTCCAGATGTTTGGATTCGTTATTTAGGAGAAATGATAAAACACAAAAGAAGGGCGATGTTGAGTATCTATCTGTGAATTATTGCTGCGAACTTAATGCACCCAACTTCCCTTATGATTAACGCCTATCATTCTGCACGAGATTGTGCCTTGACGAAGGTTTGAGCAGACTACATGACCAAGACATCTTTAGGCACAGTCGGAGAACTTTCGTAGTTATTCTCGTTCTAACCCTACTGTTAGGGTAACCCTACTGTTAGGGAAAAACTCTTAAAAATTCAACAACGACAATGAAAACTTTATAAATTTACACATGAGACGGAGGTTGAATAAGATGCTAAGTTTAGAGGTGAAATTGTACCCATTAGCAAGCACAATTGATAATTATTATCAATATAGTAATAATTATTATTATATCAAGTCAGACACCACCAAATTGATGTATAAAATTTCTATGGAATTTATAACCACTGTTTAGTTAAACAAACCATTGTTCAGTTAGACACTAGAAAGTTGTTCTAGTGTCATGTATGTTGCAAGTTCATGTACAAGTTATATGGGCAATAATGAGAGAGTTATTCACTTGGAAATACTTTCTCAACTAGGAAAAGGTGAATATATAGTTTCCATTTGAATCAGGTATAAATATTTCATTTATAGAATTTCTAATTATGTAAAATTTATTGTCTCACCTGTAACCTTCAACACACATAATTGTGGATGATTTTTTCATTTTTGCAGGTAGTTGGAGCATTGTGGAGGCTAACATGATAGTTTTTACAAAATAGATATGGAGATGAAAACAGATATGGATATGAAAGCCCAGAACGAGAAGGCTTCCATGGAGAAATGTAAACTAGGTGTAGTTTAATCCTATAATGTAATGATAAGGATTTGGAGTTGACAAGACGGTGAGGTAGTTTAAAACCTCGGCTGCAACAATGTTATGCCAAAACCTGCACCATGGCAGTGTGCAATGTGAGAGTGTGTTATTTTTAATTCTTTTTTAAAGTTTGATAATTCACAAAAATAAATTGCACATACAAGGGTAATAACACATGACATGGCTATAAATTAATTAGAATATGTAATTTGTAAAATTTAATAAATAGGAAAATAAATTTATTTTAAGAATAAATAGTATTAATATCAAAGATATTAATATATCGTGTGTTTTTGGATGAAAAAAGCACCAACTAATCTACCAAGTAATAAGTGGTCAATGATCCTGACTATGAAGCAAATGCTAGAGTCCATTGAAGACAATGGACTAATAAGGAATTATATATGGATTGACTTAAATGAATTGTATTAATTTTTTAAAATGTGAATTGCTACTTGCGCTTATCATATAAAGAAATTGCACAAGTTGCACAACCTTAAGAAACTTGTTAGTGCACAAGTTGCACAACCTTAAGAAAATGGATGAGATGAACTTGCTAGTGCACCTACACTTAGGTACTTTACTACATAGAATATTTAGAATTAGTGTTAGATTATTACTTATTTTGATGAAGTGAATTGGTGTTTGTTAAGCAAAGTTATTACTTTATGATATAATTTAATTTTTGGAATTAGTTACATAAAAAAATATTAATAATTAAAATTTTACCTTATGAGTATTATGATTAATGTTATTTTTTTGTATTTTTTCATGTTTCATTTAGTAGGGTTTTTACAAAACCAAACAACTTTTGAATCTCATCAAATGATTGTTGAACCATTAAAGTTAAGGATTATTCCACGCCAAACAAGGATGAGTTTAATCAGATTTCATCTTTGGGTTTAATCCCTAATATTGAGCATTGAGAATCCAACCCCCTCAAAATTTTCCTAACAACAATTAAAGTGTGTGATTTTAACAAGGCCAAATTAATGGACATTTAGATGCATCATTATATTTCGATTCAAAACACTCTTTAATATGTTTGTTGCACTACAAATTAGTAGTTTGTTTAGTTAACTTACCTTAAAGGATCACTAGGGAACTTTCATCCATGTGAATACATTTATGAATTCTTTGTCACACACTAGATAGATGAGGGAAGGAAGGTATACATAAACTCTAGAACCTATTAACCACAACCTTGTGGAAATTCACTAAGAGATCATCACACTTCATGCACTTGATGATTAATATTTGGAGTGGATTAGACATTTTGGTGATCTATATGAGGAACACATAATTATATGAAAATATATTGAACCATAAGAGCCTCTTCACTAAGTTATTGTGCATAATTGAAAGTCTAATTTATCCCTCTAAATACTGAAGATTAAAAAAAATTATGTATTTTTTTTATCAAGATCATTATTTATTGTTGGAAAATTGGTTTGAAGTTGACTTGAACTCATAATCAAAATGGCCTCAATTGGACACCTATGCTTCACCTATCATGATTAAGAAGAAAACACCACAACATCCATTATGCAAGAAATTGAGGCAATGACTAATGGATGTATATGTTTTATCACACCCAACAATTACYTTTTTATTGGTTCATTGACTTTTTTAGGGGGATGCTCCATCATATTAGACTTTATTACTTGATTTAATTTGTTTCAATTAGTCACAATGACCAATTATAATAGGAAATTGTRAAAGAAAATATTCTTAATCAAACTAARTAATGGAAAAGATTGAAACAATAGTATTTCAMAGGAAATAGRTGTGCTTGTGAAAATTTGGCYTCTTCTTARATAAAATGAGGTTGTGATTTGTGGMTTTTTTTATTTTTATTAAAAAYAAAATGTGCAAATGTTATTGACATGAACACATTGTTGTTACAATGGTTCACAATAGATTTAAATAATCAACAAATTATTACAAAAACAAGTGAGGTATTTCCAAACCATGAATGAGTCTTGGGGCCTAACTAGGAATGGGTCTCAATCCATAGAAAAAWTGGGTATTGAACAATAATGARRAATTATTCTTGGGGSMATTTTYGGTATTATTTAGCATTCGAGTGGGATATGGRAGACAAGAGYAGGTTTTATGTAGTGGAAATGCATATCAAGGCATACAGATGGTGATGGAGGGAAACATGGGGATTGATCCCTAATTAACATTCTCAAGCTCAAGTGCCATGAACAACACCTAAAATTCATGAAGCTTCTCATGCTATAATTCCATGGACTTTGACATGCTAATTAACTACCTCATTAATTAAAGATTTCTTGCATTAATTTTCAACCCAGGGTTCATATGCTTGCAAGAAGTCATGTACTATATGTGCAGTCTTACACTTCCTCACTTGCAATAGTTTATCTAATATTCTTCTAATAAATGGAAATTGCATCGTTAAACTATGAACTGAAATGAGATTTCAAAAATGAAACACGCCACACTTCATCAATCAAATCTTGGCTTCAATCATTCTTGGAAATGATTATGTACTTGAAGATGATCATTCATGAATTAGGAACTTCCTTTCCATGAATAATATCTCTCATTATTGTCAAGACTTGACAAAAAAAAACTAATATATGAATTAAAAATAATCATTACAAAAAAGGAAGCAGACTTGAAAATTAAACAAACACACTTGCAAGAAATAAATAAATGGAAATAAAAAATAATTTATACTAAGAGACGCTATGTTCATCCCAAGTGGGCCCTTGATCTGTAGAAAAAAGTACTAATTCTAATATACAATATAACTGAACTAATTTAATCACACACTATATAAATTATAAAACTACAATCTACACTAAAACAAGATCTCATGAAATGTAATTTATTCCATCATAATTTGGGCGTTGCTCTAAGAGTTTTCCCAATAGAGTGGAGAAGCAACTTTGTTTTATACATGAACTTATATTGAAACTGAAATAACAATTATTAATTCAAATCCACAAATTTCTCATGTGGTTATTGTAAATGTGTTGAACCTGCACATAATAGATCTAGCTAAACAATAATACACACATTTGCAGAGAGAATTGGAGAAAGGAGAAGAAAGAGAGAAAGAATGAAAGAATTTTCATTAACTGTATTCCACACTCAAAGAGTGAATAATTTACAATAGATATAGGATACATGAGTAAATAATGAGCCATAGTGGTGGTCTAGAGTGATTTGTACACACACCAGCAGTTACAGGAGTAAACTGCCACCTAGTCTAGTCTCTCAGGCAGTTACGGGAGTGAACTGCCACCTAGTTGAGTTAACTAGTCAACTAGTGATCTAAAAATGAAGAAGACTTGTATTCTTGAAAATATTTGCAAGTAAATTTTATGTGTTAAAATGCAAATGGATCAAATTTGCAACACAACTTATAATAGGATTTACTCATTCAAGATGCATATAAACAACAACATAATCAATGAATAGAAAACACATAACACAACAAATGATAAAGGAGTTCACCCCTCTCTTGGGCTACAACTCTTGGTCCAACTTCCAATGGATCATTTGTATTATTTTCTCAAAGTGCTCAAAAATGTGCTTTACAATACTCAAAATTCCAAATAGACTGTTCCAATAACTTCAGAACGTCCAAAAACCCCTAGTTGGGCTTTTTCGGCACCTCGTTTGGCCAAAAATTGAAGAAGATAGGCTTCCTGGAAGTCCCCCCTTCAAGCTTGTTGTCTCTGCATCTACAAAACACACCTCCTATGGCTCAACCTAGCCCACACGCTTATTTAAGCGTAAAAACCTAGCACCGGACGCAACCGCACAAATGGTGTGAACTGTAGAACAGTTACAGGCACACCTAGCCCCTTACCGTCAAGGGTCAGGTCATATCAACCCATGCGACCACGTGCTAGCATAAATATGGGATCCCGTTTCAAAAGCCAATGGTCAAAGGCCAAATGGTGGTCGTTGTAATAACCATTGGAACAAATGTTAACCGTGCGCACGCCATACAACATAGTTGTGGGTCATATATGATATAGCGCGCGACCAAGGGCTGGGGCTAAGCCCTGGCCCGGTCGCGGCCCAAACCACCGGTACATTCAAACTTTAATATAATCAGGGTCATATATATAATAAGTAACACATAGTGTCACACCGGTTGGTGGCTCTTTGCCAAGTCGTTGCCCCTGCCCAGAGGTCGCAGGGTCGACTTCGGCCAAAAACATAAGTTTTAACCAAATAAAAATATGACACTTGGAGACCATTAATTGGGCCACGTGTCATCGCTCTATTCGCTGCCAAACATGCCAAGTCACCTGCCAACTGTCCAAAAACCATCCTGCCACGTGTCGTACGACCTTCCACATGTCGTACGACCTGCCATGTCAGCGTTCGTACGGACTGTACAGTCAGCAACCCTTTTTTTCCATGTTTGTAAATTTGAACAGAACGTGATATCTCTCACTCCTGATGTCCGTTTGAACCCAAATGAGTTGCATTGGGTTCGCAACGATGAGGTCTATGCTCTCATCCAATTTGATGCAATTCCAAGCACTTTGAATTTTTGAGCAAAATTTGATCCCCTGATCACACCTCCCCATTGGAAAGCTTTTGGACCTCCAAAAGACTTTATTCAGTCTATGTGAAGATGAGGGTAAAGTTCCCTCACCCTTCCAACCTCAATCCACTTGGCTTTGCTTGGATTTGTTCCTTTAAGACCAACTCGGAGATACTCCACATTTCCTCGTTTTGAAGTTCACATTCTACTGTCAAGGATGGTGTCTTCATGCAGTTCTGTAAGATATTTTGGGGAAAAATCATCTATAGAAGGAATCTGAACATGCTCTCCATGATCATCAATCAACGGAGGCTCATACAATTTCAAATTTTCAACATTAACAACTACATACATTTGCATATAAGGAGGCAAATCTAAATGAAAGGCATTGTTACCAATCTTGTCGATAATCTTGAAAGGACCATATCGAATCGGTTTCAATTTTTTACCTTCTCCTTTAAGTCTCTCCTTACT
>SNQJ01S0067574.1:34257-59599 GCA_010110895.2 Picea sitchensis | reverse complement strand
AAGTTACAATGCATACAATAAAAATAAAAATGAGAAGGAACAAAAAACAATTGCTAAGCAACCATGTCCTTCAGTCCAAGAAGACCTCGCAACTGTGCAAGTTTGTTCTCCTTGAAGATTTTGTTGAAGATGTAGATGTATGCATGGATCTGATGAAGTATATGCCCCATTGATATGTCCACACATATCCACTTTATCTTCTTGTAATGAAGAATATCCAAATAAATTTTGGATGAAATTTTGAAAACCGTGCAACCGTTTCCCTAAAAACGTTGAAATTTTGTTGATTTTGAAACGATCATAAATTCACTTTCCAAACTCCGTTTCGGACAATTTTTTTTTTAAATTGGATATTTTCCTGAGAGGAATTCAAATATACAATTAGTTTTTGAAAATTGTGCTCATAAAATATCAGAATGGAGTCTGATGTGCGCAGCTCCCTTTTTGTCTCCTGAGATGCATGCATTATGCATGGGAAAGTATCTGCATGTGACTCCTGAGATGCATGCCATATATCTTCCACATGAATTTCAGAAAACAAATATGAAATGAATTAGACATCATCTTCAATTAATGGAATACAAATTTTTGTAGATACTTGTGTAGAAGTCTCTTCAAACTGAGATGATTTATCTTCCATTGGATTTTCTACATTCTCTATCTTGTCAACATTTTGCATTCATTCTTCCTTATTCCCAAATAAAACCTCCAATATTCTCCATAAATCATTTGGAGTGAATTCTTGTGAGTTATCATATACTTGATGGAGAATTTCGGGAGAAATAAAATAGAGGATACATCCTATGGGCATATCTTGTCTATTGAGAAAGTCATTTTTCTCATCGGCAGAATCAAGCTCCACTTCCATTTCCATAGATATTTGGTACAATCCTCTGCATCTGAGATGAAGCATAATTTTTTTCTTCCATTCCAAATAGTTATGAGGCATGAGAAGTATTGTCGATGAGTAAAACATAGATTCCATCTTTTTTGTGTTCTTCAATCTTTAGTACCTGCACAAATAATTTGGTGTAGATTTTTCTTAGCAGTCCGTCGACTCTGATACCATGTAAATGTGTTGAAACTCCACATAATAGATCTAGCTAAACAATAATACACACATTTGTAGAGAGAATTGGAGAAAGAATAAGAAAGAGAGAAAGAATGAAATAATTCTCATTAACCGTATTCCACACTCAAAGAGTGAATAATTTACAATAGATATAGGAAACATGAGTAAATAATGATATATAGTGGTGTTCTAGAGTGATTTGGACACACACTAGCAATTATAGGGGTAAACAACCACCTAGTCTAGTCTCTCGGGCAGTTACGGGAGTGAACTGTCGCCTAACTGAGTTAACTAGTCAACTAGTCTTCAGTTAACTGACTGAACAAAGAGTAGTGAGGAGTTAACTCAGGAAATCAAGGGTAATGCATCAATATGGTGATGATCCCAAGGCAAGTGTGCATTATTTGGTGATGATCCCAATGTTTCATGGTGACAAAACCAATGCAACATCTAACTGAACTAATCAACTCAACTAATCAAACTGAAGTGTCAATTGAAAGAGAATATTCTCTAGGTGGAATATTCTCCCCTAAAATATAGGAGACTGAATAATGACTAATTATGACTACTAAACAAGGAAAAACCTTAGGAAAAATAAATCCTAGGTGTGTGTGAAGTAACTCCAATAGTCACAACAATTTGCTAATAATTATCAACTAAAAATTAGCTTGCTAAAAATTAGAAGCTAAACATTATCTCATAAATAACTCTAAGATCTTTGCTAACAACTCAAAACTAATATTACAAAGAGTTCCAAGATTCTTTCTATATCCAAGATAATTGACCGATGATCAAAAATCCATGACATATCTTTGGTGGTTAAAGAGGAATTTGAATTGTTGATCATATGAATTTGGAGAAAGAGAAAATAATTGTAGATATGGTAAATCACGAATATCTCTTTAAATATGGTTTGAGTTGTTGAGGTTTTTTTTGGAGATGTTTATTTTGACCCAACAATGCACCATGGAAAAAATAGTGAAGACCCAGTTCGTGAATCTTCAGATATGGATCTGCTAGAAGTTTTAATTGATCTTGTATCAATCACAAGTTTTCACTGATCCCATAGTAATCATCAAACTAACCCATTTTCCTAAGATAAATGCAAATTCATTATTTTTCTAATGTTTCATCATAAATTCAATCGAAATATTAATGAAAATTAAAATGGAAGACACCTTGAACCTATATCTTGCATATGAGCATTAAAATGGACTAATACATGGGTATGGGTAATCCAAAAGGGATTACGAATAAGAAAAAAAGAATGTCAAAAGATGGTAATTGTGTGACTCATCATTTTCCCCCAACTACATATGTCGCATGTCCTCATGCAACCATGTATCTCAATACATTAGAATCCTCATGAACTTTTTTGGTTATGTCTTCTTCCTCTGTAAAATTGGGTCACAAACTATCTCCATTTGATTCATAAAATATCTCCTTAAAAACTTGGGAAGAAAATATTGCTAGAAGGATTTGAGTTATAGTTGAGCGACTTGTGGTTAGATTTTGTTTAACAACCACAAGTTTGATCATTCTTTGTTCTTTCATGATATCACCTTAAATTATTCTTCTTTGTTGCAACAAGAGATTGTTCCATTTTTCATGAGTAGAAAGAAAATCTATCTGCAAAAAAAAAAAAACAAATCATAAACATGAGAGGTAAAGCCTGTTCCTACATCCATAAATATAACCCAAATGTTTGTGAAAGAATTCACACTGTTGATATACAATACACCTTCATCCCTCTCCTCAATATGTTGATAAAGTCATGCATCAACAATGTTATAATGGTATCTCTATTTCATAGATGTTTCCTCTAAATATGTGTTAGGGTGCTTCCTCAAAATGCTAAAAAATGGTATTAGAAGAAACTAAAACTATCATGGCTTCTTTATTGTTGTAATTGCCTTGAATTTTAAGCCAAAATTCTGTTGTTTATATTTCATCAAGACAACACTTGAAACACCTTGTTTGAATATTTTATGTGAAGAATTTTGTATAAATTTCATGTTGAGCACACACTTACACTGAGAGGGGAGAGGGGGGGGGGTGAATCAGTATAAGCTTATATTTTTATTTTTAACATTCATAAACCATAGTGAATAAATCACACAAATGTAACAACTATACGACATAATATTTAACGTCAAAATTTTTAGACACAAACCTACTAGAGACACCGATCCCCTCTACTGTTTGTAAGTACCGACCTACAAGAGACACCAATCCCCTCTATTATTTGTAGGAACTAACCTACAGGAGACACTGATCCCCTCCTTTGTTTGTAGGAAATGACCTACTCGAGACACCAATCCCCATAGATATTTTTTTTGTAGGACCAACCTACTTACATGTTTACAATTTCTTCATATGCATTTCCTTCACTTTTCCAGTTATTATTTATTTCTTCACCAAATATGCTATGCACTCGTTACTTCTTCTTTCACCAGATATTCTCTGCACTCGCTACTTTTTCTTTCTCCAAATCAACTATGCACTTACTATGTATTCTTTCTCCAGATTATCTCGAATCTCACTACTTATGATTTCACCAGATCAACTTGAAGCTCACTCCTTTTTCTTTTGTCATATCTGCTCAATGGTCACTCCTTCTTCTTTTTCCAAATATGCTCGACGCTCACTACTTCTTCTTTAGCTCTTCCTTCACTAGATATTTTTTCTTCTTCTTCTGGCTTAGATCTTCCTTTTCAAGTTTGGATTGCTATAGTGTCAGATCTATTTGTCAGAACACGA
This sequence comes from Picea sitchensis, assembly GCA_010110895.2. Lineage (NCBI taxonomy): Eukaryota > Viridiplantae > Streptophyta > Pinopsida > Pinales > Pinaceae > Picea > Picea sitchensis. The sequence goes on along the minus strand of SNQJ01S0067574.1, from coordinate 55,767 downwards.
CATCTTATCTTTGCTAATATTTAATCATCCCTCCTTGAATGATATTCAATCCTCACTCCTAAAATAATATGCATACAAATATTACATTTTCACCCACACACTTTATTTCTCACAATCCTCTTCTCCTTTTATACTTTACCATTAGTTCTACATGAAAAGTCATGTTCATTTGAAAAGACACGACTTTTATTAAATAAATGATTAATTTCCCCCTTATTTATTTATTTTTCAACATATCATGGATAAGATACCACCATGGGCTTTAAAACCATGTGAAAATACCATGTGCACTTTTACTCCACTTTCACTTTTACTCCACTTTCATATTTACTCCACTTTTACATAACTTCATTTCTAATCCACTTTTATGTTTTACTCCACTTTTATGTAACTTCGTTTCTAATCCACTTTCACATAACTTCATTTCTAATCCACTTCCACTTTTGTATTTATTAAAGTTACATTTTCTTTGAATATTTATATGTGAATACTTACTTACCCTTGACATTAATGACGATAATTTATTCAACAATCTCCCCCTTTGTCATTGATGGAAACCATGCATTCAAAAACATGTAATCCTCCAAAAATTAAAAGAATTCTCCCTTTTTGAAACTCTGCACCTATTTGTAATTCTCCTCCACCTGTTTGAAACTCTCCCCCTCTATGTAATTCTCCCCCTTTGACATTAATGGAAACAGTATTCTCCCCCTAAACTGTGCTTCTTTACTAATTGGATGATATGAATATCACTCCCATCTTTTTTCTGAGATATGAAAATGTTTCTCTGGGAAGGGGTTTGGTAAAAATATCTACAACTTTTTCCTTGGTAGCAATGTATTCCAGCTTGAAACTTTGTTCTTCTACCTGTTGTCTTAGGAATTGGTACTTGATGGGAATATTCTTCATCTTTTTATGAAAAAATCCTTTTGTTATGTTTCTCCACCTTAGACTGTTCTTTCTCTTGTAGTTTTGTGAAGTAGCTCCCCATGTGAATTTACTATGTTTTCTTGTTTTAATTGTTGAGTCTTCTTTGGTTTACCATCACTCTCTTGAACTACTCCTTTTGCTACTTATTAAAAAATATGCCAAAGAATTGATATATATTTCACTATCACAGTACTACTAGCTACACACAACTGATAGGATTGGATGGCTTCAACACTTTCTCACAATCTAGTGGTAAAAAGTGAATGGTTTGTTTCTATTCAAAAACAAATGTCCATCTACAACTTATCACATCTCCATGTGCTTTGAACCTTCAAGTTATAATGTGCCTTCATAAATTCTAAAGGATATTCTAATATCACAGGTACATTGTTGGTTTGGGAGTTCTGGAATGTCATCAAATCCTTCAAGGTATGAAGAAGTAATGTCTAGAACATTGAATGAAAATTATATGCATGCTACCCATAATATAACATCCTCCACTTGTATTGTTTATGTCATCAACACTACCTACCCAAGATGCATCTGTATATGTTGTTAGAGTAAAATATTCACCTCTTGAGTACCATAAGCCGAAGTCCAAGGTGAGTCCAAGGTGCCCTTTAGACATTTGAATATCATTTTTACTACTTGTACATGAGTTTATTTTGGTGCAGTTAAAATCGCACAACCAATCCTACTGCTTGCATAATGTCCAACCTTGATGTCATCATATATAGTAGGCTTCCAATCATTGACCTATACAATGTTTGATTTTCTTCCATAGATTCATCAGTTTTGCTGAATTTACAACTTGTGACCATATTTGTGCTGACTCATGTTCAATCTTCCTTTTAGAATTTCTTCAATTTTATCTTACTAAAAAATACATAGCACATATCCCTTCCCCTTTATTTTTGTTCTAACTACAAAAAATGATTGAACATTATACAAAAACACTCCTGAAGAAGTTTGAACACTGCCACCAACAATGCAAGATAATAAGTCTCTATCAATCCAGATAGTCTCTATACCCAACATAAGAAGTAGTACATCTCCACCAACAATTGATCATGTTTGGGTTGCTCTCAGCAAATTCAAGTCAATTCAACTATAAATAGTCGAGTCAACAAGAAGAAATATGTTGGGTTCACATATCAACAACTTCAAGTATTCCACCCCTTGAGGGATCAATAATTAGAATAAATAGTTATTGTCAAAAATTCTAGTCTATGAACAACCTAATTGAAACTTAGTATAAGAATACTTAGTCGAAACTCCAATCGATTTTCATATCAGTTTGATCCTTGATCGAACACTTCCAAGGAAATCATCAGTATGTAAGAGGAACACTACATGACTGTACAACTGATGGTACACAACAATATAAAGTCCTCAAACATCTGGTCAAATGATTCCACGTCCATCCATCAATCCAACCACAATATATCTTGGTAGTTGGAACTAGTCCACAATTTTTTCTTTCACGTCTCTTCTGCAAAGATCTAAAAGAATGATTTCCATTCCTTCGATTTTTATGGTGAGGATGATGATAGGGCACATATTTTTGTGTTGACCGATCAAATAAAGTAGGCTCAGGGTCAAGTTCATTTACATGAGTACAATAACTTGGCATATCAACAACAATTCCATCTTTAACAACATGATCAAATTCTGGCATGTGAGGAACATACATCTCAACATTATGTTCAACACAATCAATAGTTGATTGTTCTTCTAGAAAACTAGTCTAAACTCCTCCTGCAACAAATAGAACTTTCTTGGTTGTAGAAAGGCTAGGTGTAGGTAGGGAGGAAACAAAAAAAACATATCCAATACCAATACTAATGAATGGAAACCTTTAACAATTGATGATATCATCTAAGGTTTCAACACTCTTTCTAAACTTCGACTCAATAGTTGTTTTGTTAAGTTATTTTCTCAAGGAAACAATTTCATATTATAGATATTCACATTTTGATTCCTTCTTCTTTAGTTGGATTCTCACCACTTCTTCCATCCTTCTTGCCTCTTCTAATTAAAATTTTAGGCTTATGGTAATCATTTATGTTTCTTCAATCTTTTGTGACATTTTAGGCTTTGAATCACGATCATATTCTTCATGTTTCTGCACCTGCTCTTTTTGTTTCAAATTATTTTTCCTCATCTTCTTTATTTCACTTAAGGCACACAAAATTTCTTCTTCAAGATCCACTTCTCCATCTGTTTTAATGTTTTCCTCTTCTTCTGAACACAACGTTTCTTTGCCTTCATCAATATTTGTTTTGATTTCCATAAAAAGAGTTTATTCTCTATCACTACCAGAACTTCTTTCACTACTTTCTCCAGACAAGTCACTAACCCCTTTTGAGTAGAGGCTCTTATTATACTTATAATGTTTCTTCTTCTTTTAATTATTTTCATGTTCATGGTTATTTTTATGTTGATGATTTTTTCTCTTTATGTTATAGTCTTCTTCATTATCACTTCTTTCATTTTTTGCATATGGACACTTAGCAAAAAAAGTTCCTACATTTCCACATTTAAAGTATTTAAAGGGAAACTTACCTTTGTGTTTTTCAGATCCCTTTTTTATTTTTCTCAAAAAAATTGTTTCCTCTGTGTCAGATTCACAGCTAGAACAATCGCTTGATTTGTTATCTTTGTTCTTCATCTTCTTTGAGGATTTGAAATATGCTTCCCTTTTTTATGGTTTTTCGACCTCTTCAATCCTCACTTCAAATGTAGTGAGGATCCCATGCAATTCATCTATTGTTAATTTATCCAGATCCTTTATTTCCTCAATGGTGAAAATTTTGGCATCAAATCTTAAGGGGAGTTACATCATCACCTTTTGCACAATCATAGGTTCTACAATTGTTTCACCAAGTCCTCTAATGGTGTTGATGTTACAAGGAAAATCTCTCTATGGCTAGGGGTAAACCACAACAGATGGAAATTACTGCAAAAATAAACTCTATTCTCAAGTATGTTATATAAACAAATATGCTAGCAAGACAAGATAAAAGGCCTACCTCGTCCAGACGTTCGATGAAGTCCACCGTTGAGCACTTGACTCAAAGAAATACACCTGCAACTTGTCCTCAAAAACCAAGAAATGAAAGCATATAGTGATAATATATAATGGTAGCACATTCAGTAGCATAATACATCAACATTCATAACAAATACGCCCATGGAATAACAATTCAAATATTTGCGAGATATTAATTGGATGAGAAAAGAGAATTTCTATTAAAATGTAATCAATAGAAGTGAATGAATTACAAAATTTCGTGTCGACATGGTTCGAAACCGAGAAACTAAGTCCCTTCCAGTTGGGCCTCCACCACTTTAATCCTCCACCAAAGGAAAAATCATATAAGAGAGGCAATGAGGTTCTCAATCAAGTAGGGAAGAGCTTGGGGGTTGAAAAATGTGTTTAGACTTAAAAGGACAAAGGGATGCAGACTCGATATGAAGTGAGTAATTTCTCCAGAGTAACTTTTCTCTCAAATTTGAATTCTTCTCCCCTTTTCCATAGCTCAGATTTGGCCCATTTAGAGCCTTCAAGTGGAACTGAAGGGAAGATTCAGAATGTTTCCAGTATATGGAAGGCCAAGGATCATGGATCTCATGAGGTGATATGGAGACCCGACATATTTTTTTAATTTTGAGCACAAAACCTGATGTATGTGGGTTGTAGTGGTGCAACCTATGTAAATGCATGGTGTACAATAGGTAGGGCGCGTATATGTGGAAAAATAATGTTTTTAGCTCTAGTATTTGAAAAAAGGGAATTCAAGTCTGCATAGGGAAATGGAAAAAGGCCTTATGTGCAAGTTTTCATAGGGTGAGTCAAATCTTGCTATAACAGTTGAAAAATGTTTCCACACAGAGGAGATAGGTTGCAACATTTTATTTATATTTCATATTCAGACTCTTAAAATGTCTTCTATGAGTTTGGAGCTTATCCTTCTTGAACTTTTCATTGCCTTCATGGATGTTTTGAAGCTTATCCCATTTTTTTTTCATTGATTTACAATGCATTACTTTCATAAACTCTTCTTCTAATAGTCTGCACAAGATGGCATTCATGGATTTTGCATCATTTTCACTAGCATTGTTCTTGACCTTATCTCATTAGGGGAATTTTGAGGTTAAAAAAGGGCCTCAAAATAGAAAATGTACCACTAAAATCCACTTTATAATAGCCAATCACAATTTAGAGGATGACATCATATGATACAGATTATTTTATAAACGATATGAAGGCAGAGATATAAGAGAGATATAACAAAGAATTACACAGAGATATGGCAAGGAACATAATGATATAGTAAATCTCAGATTCTATTAATGATTGCTTGAAATACAAAATATTGTAAAATGAAAAATCACACAAGCTAGCTAGAATGGTGGTAGATTATCTCTGAGAAGAGATGTGTCAGTTATGCTCATTCGCAAGAGGTTGGTTACAATGAGGCTCCAAAGGACTTTTTAACATAAATCATAATTGAGAAAACCCTAAACATCCAAAAACCCAAACCTAGGAGATGAAGTGCCAAAAGTCATGTTTAGGGCCTCAAAAAGTTATTTAGGTCCCAAAAAAACATTGTTTAGGGCCTCAAAACGACCCCAAAATTTTGGGACCCGAAAAACTAGAAAAAAACTACCAAAATGAAAACTATTCTTTGAGCCAGTGGAATAGGTGGGAGGCCACCAATATCCACCTAGATCATTACTCCCCCCTTAGGAACAAATTTCATCCATTGCATCAAGTGCCTGCATTAGATGAGGAAAAATTTGTTGAATCTGACCCATGGTGAGCCACTTTCCTTGATGAAGAAACTGCCCTGCTTTGACGACCCGATGGAGTTTGATAGTCTGTTGGAAGGTGTCCTTTGTCTTGGTGTCCATGATATGATCAAATTTTTTCATGTTAGATGCAAGAAGAATTGAGTTCTATAGGGGCCAACTGCTAGGTCGCATCCAAAGTGTCCAAGAGAGGTGGAAAATGTGGTCGGAACAGTTCCACATTAAATATCGGGTGCAAGCCAAGGAAAGGAGGAATACTTAATTAAAAAATATTCTCACCCGCAACCTTGGTGATGGTGTAAGGCCCATATAGAAGTGGTTGCAACTTCCGATGATGTAATCTGAGGCACTCTTTCTGCAAATGTAACCAAACATTATCTCCAACCTGAAATTTTTGCAGTACTCGATGTTGATCATGGCATTGCTTATACTTGGCATTCACTTTCTGCACAATATAATGAACTTGTTATTGGATGTGTTGGATGTGATAAAAAAAATTGGTTTCCCTATCAACCTTTATCTGAGCATGGGAGGGTTCTTCTTGTGTGGCTACAATGGGAAAAGCTATGTCAATGGGGGCCAATGGTTGGAACCCCAACCACACCTGAAAAGGGTTGTGGATGATAGATTTGTGGAGGGATATTTTATAGGTATGTTTAACATAAGGAAGGATTCCATCCCATGTGCTTGGATGTTTTGAATTATACATTCACAGGATATGGCCAATCATCATGTTGACTACCTCTATTTTCCCATCAGCCTGTGGAAGGAAGGAAACCGATTTGGTCAGCTTGGTGTCCATCATCGACCATAGGTTGGACCAAAAGGTGCTCGGGAACCTACTACATTGAGCGGAGATAATATTTTTTTGTATCCCAAAATGAACCCAAACATGTCTGAACAAGAGCTTGGCAGTGGCCTCGACTATGCTGCTCTTCTTGCAGTGTGAAAACATTTCCATCTTAGAGAATCGATCAATTACCACGAAGACACAATCATTCCCATGCTTGGTTTAATGTAGAATAGACATGCAGTCCATGGATATGGACTCCCAATCCCTATCTGGAGTAGGAAGAGGGGTGTATAGCCCATGTTTCTTGATGGTGTGCTTGGAAATGGCGCAGGCGGTGTAGGATATGATGTACTCGTGAACACCTTTTTGAAGCTTTGGCCAATAAAAATGATTTTGTAGTAGTGCCACTATCATTTCTACACCAAAATGTCTCATTTATTGACCATAATGAACTTCCTAGATTAGCTTTGCATGCTCGCTTGAAGGAACACATAGATGGCTCAGATGGCATAATAATCGATCTTGGATATGAAAGTTGGGAACTATTTTTCCTGCGCTCAATGTCTAATAGGAAGTAGAAAAGTCAAAGTCATTATTATATAATTATGGCCATCCATATGTATCATGTCCACAAGATTTAAGAACTGTGGTATCCCTTCCATCGGGGATTGACTCAAGAAATATGCAACATGGTTGGTGCTACCCTTATTTTAGTTGATATTAAAGTGGAATTGTTGCAGGTACATGGACCACTTATGATGGTGGTCATTTTGTAAATTTCCTTATGTCTGCATGAATTGTAGAGGCATGCGATCAATGTGGATGATCATTTCCTTCCCCATAATGTAATTATTCCATTGTTGGCATGCCTGCGCAATGGAGTAGATCTCTTTGTCATAGGTGGGGTATCTTCGAACAAAATCAGATAGATTTTCACTATGATAGGATGCGAAACTCACATGTTGAGTGAGGACTACACTGATATCATAATCTAAAGAATCTATCTCACTCTCAAATGACCATTGCAGCTCTGGGAGAATGAGCACTGGTGTTGAGAAGAGGCAAGATTTCATATCCTCGAATGCTTTTTGTTGGGGCGTAGACCACACAAACTTGTCCTTCATGACACCCTTGGTGATATTTATTAGGGCCCAAGTGATATGAGAGAACTCCAACACAAACTATCGATAGAAGTTAGCAAGGCCCAAGAAGCTGCAGAGCTCGGTCATTGTTTTTGGGGTCGACCAATCATGGATGACTTGGATATTTTTTGGATCAACATGTACACCCTTCTCATCCACGATGTATCTGAAATATTGGATTCTTTGTATGCCAAAGGAAAACTTCTCCAAATAGGTATATAACTTGTGTTGTTGCAGGGTTCCCAATACATGTTGAATATGTTCCAAACATTCCTCCCAAGTTTTTTTGAAGATGAGGATGTCGTCCAAATATACAACCACAAAGGAGTTTGTGACTGGCCATAATATATCATCCATCATCCGTATGAATGTGTTTTGGGAATTATTCAAGCCGAAAGGCATGACCAACCACTCAAATAGGCCTTCTTTGAACTTCAAGGTTGTCTTCCACACATCACTTTGCTCAATCTACACTTGGTGGTAACTTGACTTCAGATCAATCTTACTGAAAAATTTGGCTCCCTTGAGCTGATCGAGAAGATCATCAATATGGGGAATTGGGTACCCGTTATTGATTGTGATCTTGTTCAGGGCTTTGTAATCAATACAAATTCTCCATGTCTCGTCCTTCTTATGTAGTAGAATAATTGGGATCCTACAAGGTGAGGGGCTTGGTATGATGCGGACCTTCATAATTAGCTCCTTGATCTAGCATTTGATTTCTTCATTCTCCATAAGAGAACACTTATATATAGGGACATTAGGCAGAGGAGTGTCCGGTGTCATATCAATTGAGTGCTTTACCTAATAGTGCATAGGCACCCTAGTAGGTGAGGCAAATATTTCTTTGTAATCCTTGACTATTCCATCCACCTCTTGTTTTTGGGCAGAGAGACCTCGTGCATAGTTTTTAGTGGTTGCAGTAACCTTCCATTCACCTTCTAATCGAACTATATAGATTAAAAATATCTCGATCGGAGAAACCACCTTTATTCACTTCTTCGCAGAGATCAAAGAGACCGCCATATTTGGCACTACCTTCGATACCCTGTAGAGTTGATCTCCGAAAGTAATAATGACACTACGGGGCCTAGATTCATAAACAACATGACTCTTCCACATATATGGTTATCCTATAAAAATATCACAAAATTCAAGTGGGGAAACATAAAAAAATACCTCGTCTTTGAAGGGTTTGATGAAATAGTGCAGACGACATTGTTGGCTGACGCATATGTCATGTCCCTAGCGGAGCCAACTGATGGTGTATGGTTTAGGATATTGCATTGTTGTCAAGTTCAACCTATTGAAAACATATCCTGATATCAAGTTCTTATGGCTACTGATGTCAACAATGAAATGGACTGGGGTTCCCTTCATCCACATTTGTGATTAGAAAAGACGCTCCCCTTCTTTAGACTTACTCAGTTCCTTTGGCTGGACATTTTTGGTAGCTATGGTGACACTGGTTTCTGCATCAATGATATGTATTTAATTTTATGGATATGAATTAGAGATCGAGTCAACATCTGAACCTAAGTCTTTCATCTCAACCAACAATGACTATTTGGAGCGACATTCATTCATATTGTGCCAAGGGATTTTTTGGAACTCACACCATTTTCCAGTGTCCTTCTTCAATTTCCCATTATCCTTATTTAATGGTGGCTTGGGCGGGTTATCTTGGGGTTGGAAATCCTTTCTTTTTCCTTTGGCCTAGGATTTAGGGCCACCCTTACCATACTTTGGTTGTTTTGGATTTGCAGACCCGAACTCCCGCTTGTTTTATTGCTTGAATTTCTACTTGATTTTGACAACATATCGATAAGAGACTCCCAATGACAAGATGTCCAAATACTTCATTTCAGTTTGGATGTACTTGTGCAGATCCCCATGGTATTTTAGGACCATATGCCACTTGGATTCTTTGATACCCATATTGGTGCACAAGGTATGGAAATTATTTGTGAAATATGGCATTTTTTGGCCCCTCTCTTGGCATAGTGTGGTACATCTCATGTATCTGTCATCATAACTTTCAATAGAATAATATTGTTCATTGAGGGAATCAACAAAAGCCTCTGAAATGGGTCCTGGCCCAAAAATTCCAAACTCATCCTCGACATATTTCTCACACTAAGTCTCCCACCAATATCTGACATGGGGAAGGACCTTAACGAGTGCAAAGGTGATATTTTCACTATTCGAAAAACTATGGACATAGAAATAACCCTCTAGCATATTTAACCATTTTTCCAAAGCGTCGATATATATATGGCCTTCAAATAAAGGAATATAAAAGTTAACTTGTACCTTGAAGGGCATCACAGCTCCGAAGTGATTGTTGGTTGAAGGTGCCTCTATTGTTTCTGACATTCATTGAAGGATCTGGGCGAAATTATCCATCATCTTGTTCCTCTATCACGCGATGGATTCCTCGAGCAATAGTTTGAAAGGATGTCATGTCCCATATTCCCTCTTTTATTCTTCCATGGAATTTCACTTCAGCATGCATGAGAAGTTGTCCTCAAGAGATACAAGCTAGACACCCAACTCTCTATACCCTAACCTCATCAAGGAAATGCACTAAGGACGACAAGGAGCACACCGCTCTGATACCACTAATCCAGATTATTTTAGGAATGATATGAAGGAAAATATATAAAAGAGATATAACAAATAATTACAAAGAGATATGGAAAGGAACATAGTAATATAGTAAATCTCAAATTCTATTAATTATTGTATGAAATACAAAATATTGTAAAATGCAAAATCACACAAGCTAGATAGAATGGTGGGAGATTCTCTCTGAGAAGATATGTGTCAGCTATGATCATTCACAAAAGGTTGGTGTTGGCACAGGGGCAGACCCAGGGTTCAACACTACAACAACGCACCAACAAAGCCCTAACTATTGGCCCTTTTGGAAACACCTGCGAAGCAAATGAATTCTCACTCGAGTTAGAGCTAGGGGTGGTTGCAGGACTTAGGTGTCTGCAACCTTAGCTGGGATAAAAATCTGTGATTGTAATTCTTAAAAGAGCACTTAGCATTGATATTTATCAATATTTAGTCCTTTAGTTACAGCACAAATAAACCCTAATCATAGTACAACGTAGTGGTCAACCAAATCTAGCATCTAGCAGTGCTTAGCACGAAGGAACAGATCAGATATAGCATATTTAATCACTAAGAAAATTCATATAAGTCTGACCTAACATCCATATACATCATTAGCACAAAGAATAAACTAATCTATCTATCTATATCAAAGCACTTAGCAATTAAAGACAAACACATCAAGACATCGCACAAAGCAGAGAAACACAGCATATGCGTGGTTCACCCCCACCCTGGGGCTACATCCACCAACTCTTCTTCTTTATTAGATTCTTCAATAGGTTACATGCAGAGAGCCTCAAAACCCTACTCCGCATAGTACAGGAGATCTGTGTAGTTCGCTAGATCCTCCTTCCTCAATTAGATCTAAGAACACAACCTTCCACAGTCCCTCACAATGAATTTCACTTAGCTCTGCAAGTCTCACACAATATGCAGAGAGCACTTACAATCCTTCATTCACATAGATCTATCACATAGCATATTAGCCTAACATCACATAGATTCATAACTTGTTCTTCTATTACATAGCCTAGACATATATTTACACATTACAAAATAGGCCTAAACATGGGTAAACCCATGGGCCGACATCCCATACCTGTTACATAATCCCAAATCCAAAAAAGGGGCCGATATCCCATGAACTCTGATTCATCTTGTGCTTATCCTTCTATAGGATGTCGAAGTCCCAAAATAGGTCAAACTTGACCAAAGATCTCTCAAAACTTGGTCAAGGACCAACATGCCCCCAACACTCATCGGTGACTCGTCCCGAGTCACTCTGATCTGGGTAGTTCTACTTCGAAAGCCTCGAGATTGGATTGAGCTTCTTCAACTTGTTGTTGTTCCATGGCCTCTTGTGCAACGAACTCTTCGATGACTACCTCGTTCACAGGCCCCTCCAGGCATTGTTCAGCTGCAATAACAACCTGCTCCAGTTATGTTCCTTGGCCTTCTACCTCTGGGAACAATTGGTTGGCCTTATCTTGTGCAGGTTGGAGTCTCTGAGTTACTTCCATAACTCTGCTCTAGATAGTTTGGATCTATTGTTGGGCAGTGCGTTTCTCTTGGGAGAACTTCATTATTTCCACAGTTGATAGAGGCTTCAGCTGCGCCTATATCATTTTGTCTTGATACTTTGCCTCTTGGAGCTGCGAATCCAGTGCCTTTAGTTCTGGATTCTCTATCATTTTCTCATAGGTCTAGGCACTATGATCAGTGAGTTGATTACATTCCATAGCAAGGTATTTTATTCTCTCAACTATGCTTCGAGAAGTTGCTTCTCTTTGGTCCCTTACATCATGTGGGGTCTCAGGCACTACGTAGAGCTCTAAGTCTTCTATGGGTTGTTGTAACTGCTAGATAGCTTCTGTGAGTTGTTCCACTTGTTGCATGAATCTATCCTCTACCTTTATTGTGATGAATGTCACAGAGCAAAGTGCTCTACTGACCGCTTATTTTACTTTAATTTTCTCTGCAAGCAATTACTAGTTTCCTTGCTGCATCTGTGCTTTTTCTTTATTGAACTTCTCTTGGAGATAAATCTTTTCTTGTTCTGCAGCTCAACAATGTTCGAAAAGTACTCCTTGTACTTGTGTCAAATCCTGGGTGTTTTGGTCAGTTTCTTCCTATGCTCATCGGAGGAGAGCTTCGACTGTATCAACTAGTCGATGGAGTTGGGATGGTGCATCTCCCAACTCTAGTTCTCCCAGCGTAGTGGAGACTGCACGACTGGACTGAAGGGCCTGTTGTATACCTCATATTTCGACTTCGATCCTATCATACATTTCTTCCTGCTTGACCATTTTTTTCTCTTCTATTTCCACCGAGGCGTCGTTCAGGGCTGCGATGATGAAATCAAAATCATCGGAGGTGAGGACGGTCTGCATCTTGGTCATGGTGGATTTTGACTTCTTTCAGGAAGAAGGTTTCTGGGGGGGAACCTTTCTCTTATTTTAGGTGTCCTCCTCATATCTGGGTAGTATTACTTCGCTGCGCCTTTGTTCAGCTTCGACTTCATCACCACCCCCTCAGTCAGGTGACATGGAATCATTCTTCCCTTATGTACTGCTTAAGTTTTGTACCTCCTCGATTTTCTTCTGTCTGCTAGTATTTTGTTCTTTATGGGTGTCCTCCGGGCTGTTAATATTAGATATCTCTATGAGGTTTTTGGGGACAAGGAGGTGAATGGACCATTCCTTAGTGATTTCCTCCAGGTCTTCTTATGTAAGCTTGTAGTATGTCTGGAGTTGCTCTTTATGTTTATTTGTTCGCGTTGTAATGTAAGTGAAGTGTCGATCTACACTGAACTTCATCAGTGTTCGGAACCTTTGTAATGTGTTCTAAGTCATGCGAGGCTTGAATTCTATGGCAGGCTTTAGCTAAAGGTAGTATGTATGAAACACAACCTTCAACTGCCACTGTTTGTTCATATTTGTTGAATACCACAGGGTAGTGAACTTCACGGCAAGCGGTTCGAACGACTCTATGTCTGGGAAGGTTTCTCCTTCTGGTATCTCCCAGGAAATAAATGCAATGAGGACCAGGAGCTAGCTGAAATGAAATTCATGACCCTGATCCTGTGCTTCTCAGCAATCTATCTCCAACTGGTTAACTAGGTACTTCACCCAATTCATCTGTAGGCCTTCTATGCATTTCCCTGCGAGGTCAACAACAAAGTTGATGACCTGCGTAGGTCGGTTCTTTCTTACTAACTTCCCAGATATCATTTGACATGTGAGGTGCACTACGCCACTCTGAGTGGAAGCTACCTTGTAGCCTCTTGTTCCCTTCTCAACATCACCATAGGTTTCCTTTATCTTCTGTGCAAGTGTGCGATCCGTGACTTTTCCTGGATAAAATTCATGTGGGTCAGGTCCTTGCATACTCAGGCCTATGATCCTATGGATCAGTGTCGGGTCAACTATAATGTGATGGTCTAGACATAAGTATCCTCCATGGTAACACGACAGTAGAAACTTGACACAAGCATTGACTTCCTGGTGTCTTCTGAAGTGTGGGATCTTCATGACGTTCAACAAGGTGGACTGCGCGAGGTTCATCATCCACGACTGGGGAATGATCTTCAAATTATTTCCTTTATTTTTGGTCAGGTACTTGTATGGGGCAAGCATGCCATAGATATTTTGATCTCTGAGGTTGAAGTCACTAAACATTAGTGCTGCGATCTTTTCTTGGTCTATTCAAACTGTGTGTATCCCCTTTGGGAGGTATGCAGTAATTATGGTGTACTCAAAATCATTTGGTACACTATCACGGTTCACAGCGCCAGCCAGGGGTGGGATGTAATTGAGCAGTATGGTTGGAATCAATTTTTCATTCGCGAGGTCGTCTTTATGCTTGGTTCTTTTTTTCTGCTGATAATCGGGATGGTCCTGCTCCACGAGAAGTCAACAGAGATGATTGCATCATTCTCGTCGATGAATATTGTACACCTGCAGACATTGACATGACTCTTTCATTCATGGGGTCGATCACAACTTCTTCAACAACTTTCTCTGCAGCACTGAACTCGGCCGACATACACGCTCAGGATTGAAAATATCGGGTTTAGGGAGTAACTTAGACACAACAATATGATAAAGGCAATAGCACAATGATCACTATATAAAATCAACAAGTCAGTGGGCTCAGAATCATGGTTATCAAAAGTGTTCTCGGGGCATGGTGCGAGGGGATAAATAGATAACTTGGCAACGAATCTCTTGCAATGGGTGGCAATGGGAAAGAAGCCTTCATTAACTTTGTTATGTCTGTTACGACATGGTCCAACAGTCTAGTGGCAAACCATAAATTCCTTCCGACCCATTTGGAGGGTCGACCGAATGGTTATATTAGTCCCAACGGCTATATTGCTTCACCATGGCGAAGTGCTATGTGACATTGTTCTCTTATCCCGGTGAAGCTCCAATTTTGCAAATTTTCCTTCTGCGAAGTTCCTTCTGGAACCTTCTGTAACTTTTCGATCTTAGCTCTCTTCTTACTTAGCTTTCCAACCTTCTTTCCAGTGAGCTTTGTCTTGGTATGAATTTTTCCATTCTGATTCTTATCTTCTTTTGGCATAGTTACTTCTTGTTGTTGAGATTCTTTCCTAAGATTCGAGGGTGATGCTTCTCCTTTATCTGGAATAGGTACTTCAATTTTTTGTGGGTGTTCTAGTGTTCTTGCAACTTTGACATCTGAGTCTCCGGTGTTAAATATCTTCGATTTGTTCTCCGGTTCTTCAATCAAGTGTGCAATCCTTCTAGTCATAAAATCTTTTAACTCTTGCTTCTTCTGCTCTAAAATTTCTTCTTCTTCTTTCCTTCTGGCCTGATCTTTTTCAATCCAAGGTTTTCCTAGTAACATGGTAAATGGGGAATTTTTCTCAATAAATTTAATAATCTCAAAATCTTCCTTTGTCGAAGTTCCATTGGCATTCATAGATATCTTTGTGAGCTTTCCACATGGGTTTATCAACTTTCCTCTAAATATCCCTATTCCTCCCAATGAAGGAGTCATAGTAGGCTTCCCTAAAAGTTCCCAAGTTCTCTCTATCATGATATTCACTTGTGTTTCCTCATCTAGAACACATTCAATGTCAAAGTCTCATATTCTTGCTTCAAGGCATTCTTTTTCTTTGAATATCTTTGATAAGCTGACATGTTGGTGGTCATTTAGTGTTTCTCTTATCTGTAGCAATACTTTCTCTGATTATTTCTAGGGTTCTTCCATTTCTAGATATGCCTTAGGTTTTTCTTGTCTCATGTTCATTCCTTCAAGCTTAGCAATCATTCTAGAGAAATCCAATACTTCATGGTCCATATCTTTGCAACAAAGACAACTGGGTCTTCTCCCAGGGCATTCCTTAGAAATATGTCTCGGTCTTCTGCAACTGTAACATAGGGTTAATCCTCTCTTTCTTTTAAATGATTCCCAACTCTTTTTTTGCTGCACGCTAGGGTCATAGTAGCTAACTTGCAAACATTTCTTTCTAGGATCCTGCATCCACTTGTTAGTCCAAAAATTCATTCTATGAATAGGTATAACATATCTTTCACTATTCTTATCAGATCTATGCATATCAAACCTTCTTTCGTCTATTAGGGCCCTAGTTTTCAAGCTAGGACATAATCTATCAAACATACCTAGATCCATACTTTTGAAACAAAAAATTCCACTTATCTTACTTCTACAAAGCAAAACACCTTCAGATCTAGAACTTTTCACTATTCTTATCTTTCTCAGAGCACAGAGCTTGCAGATCTTACCTTTTTAAGACAAGTTTCTTACTTTTACCTTTCTTGAAGCACAAAGCATTCAGATCTTACCTCTTTTCTTTAGATCTGACCTCTTTTCTTTAGCACAGAGATTTATAAATCAAGTAGAATATTGCACACTAGAGCGACAGATATATGCATAGAGCTTCCACAGTTTTACGTTGGATCTTTGCACAAAGCTTCTTCTTCCTTAGGTCACAACAATCACAGTTTCAGGTCCCGACAACGGAACCATTTGTTGGCACAGGGGTAGACCCATGGTTCAATGCTACAAAAACGCACCAACAAAGCCCTAACTATCGTCCCTTTCAGCAACATCTGTGAAGCAAATGAAGTCTCACTCGAGGTAGAGGTAGGGGTGGTTGCAGGACTCACATGTCTGAAACCTTTGCTGCAAAATGATTATAATTCTTAACAGAGCACTTAGCAGTGATATTTATCAATATTCAGTCCTTTAGTTACATCGCAAATAAACCCTAATCATAGTACAACTGGTCAACCAGATCTAGCATCTAGTAGTGCTTAGCACAAAGGAACAGATCAGATCTAACAGATTCAAGCACTAAGCACATTCATATAAGTCTGACCTAACATCGATATAGATCATTAACACAAAGCATAAACAGATCTATCTATCTATATCAAAGCACTTAGCAAGTAAATACATAAACACATCAAGACATCGCACAAAGAAGAGAAACAAAACATATACATGGTTCACCCCCACTCTGGGGCTACGTCCACTGACTCTTCTTCTTTATTAGTTTCTTCAATAGGTTACATGCATAGATCCTCAAAACCATACTTCGCATAGGATAGGATATCTGCGCAGCTCACTAGATCATCATTCCTCAAGTATATCTAAGCACACAACCTTCCACGGTCCCTCACAATGACTTGCACTTAGCTCTGCAAGTCTCACATAGATCTAGCACTTATCATATTAGCCTAACATCACATAGATCCATAACTTGTTCTTCTCTTACATAGCCTAGACATCTATTTATACACTAAAAAATAGGCCTAAACATGGGTAAACCCATGGGATGACATCCCATACTCATTACATAAGCCTAAATCCCAAAAAGGGGTCGAGATCCCGTGATCTTTTCTTCGTCTTTCACTCCTCCTTCGACAGGCTGTCAAAGTCCCAAAACAGGTCAAACTTGACCAAAGATCTCTCAAAACATAAATCATAAATGAGAAAACCCTAAAAATACAAAAACCTAACCCTAGGAGATGAAGTGTCAAAAGTCATGTGGGCCTCGATGGGGTAAGTTGGTACATCAAATTCCTGGGGTCGTAACGTTTTCATACGATCTTCATTTTAGGTGCACAATATCTTGTTGGAAATAACTATCTAAGGAAAACACATTTTTTTCACACTCTGGCTAAAGCCTATGGTATGACTATGTCATGCCCAAAAAATGTTGTTTTGGGTCTCAAAACAGTCCTAGACGTCTGGCACTTGAAAAACTAGAAAACAACTGCCAAAATGAAAATTGTTCTTTGAGCCAGTTGAATAGGCGGGTGGCCACCGATATCCACCCGGATCATCATCCCCTGGGGATGACTTGGAATTGGTTGAGTTAAAGATGGTGAGTTGTCACATTTTGAATGGTGGATGGAAATATAGAGTTAACCATGGTAATAATATGAGTACTTTTAAAACCAAAACATAAAGTACTCATAATAAATATTCTTTCCCACTTTTTAATAAAATAATATTATTGTCCTCTCATACGTCTTTCGAAAAAAAAGTACCTTTCCTTGCAAGAATATCCATATTTTTTCACTCTTCTTCTTAATAAATGGCATACATTCCATTTTCCTTATTGTAATTTGTTTTTTTATTGCCCTTATTTATTATTTGACTTATTATATTAAATGGTTTAAAAAAAAATCAAATTCCAAACCATGTCATCAAAGGTCAGGCCGATTTGTTTTACGATTCTTTTTTTGTGCTTTGAGCGAGTTTGACAACAGGGGGAAGGGACGATGATTTGGTTTACTATTCTTCATTTTTTAGCTTTGAACAGGTTTGATAACAAGAGTTAGTTGTGATTTGTCTTACTATTGCTTCATTTGTTATTGGGTGATTTTGATAATAGGGAGGAAGCTTAGATTTGGTCTACTATTGTGTGTTCAGGATTTGGGAAAGTCTAGTAACAGGGAGGAATCTGTTCTTTTGGAAATGGATTTAAGGAATGAAAATAGAATACCAGTGGTGAATTGATCACATGTGCATAGGGTCGAACGAGGGGTTAGAGAAGCCTTCAATCTCAATTTACTGGGATGAAGAATGGGTTAGAGAAGGTAGTATGTCATTTTTGGCCACTCTTTTGAGGTTTTTAATGGAGGAAATTGCTACTTTTTTAGGAGAATAATCCATTGTCAAGAAGAAAATCACCTTGTTGTTGATGTCTACCTTTGAACCAAAACAATGTTTTTGTGTTGTTGTGATGTGTGTGCATGCTTCTTTGTCACTTTTCTCATTGCTAGAGAATAAAGTCTTGGCATTATATTTGTATCTCTTAGAGCACATTCAACTATATTGGGAAGGGGATTTATAGGAAATCTTAAAACAAATCCTTAGAAGAAGCAATCCGTGGAGATCAAAACATGCCTTGTGGGACTTGTTGAACCTCTTCTGATTTGATGGGCTACAATGCAACAAAAATTTTGTTCCAAGATTGATTTTTCAAAGTTATTGTACCATCTTACCTAGACGTAAGATCTAAGTTCCCAGCTATGAGAACTATGATATGAAATTTAGAATTTTTTTATAATCAACTACTTTGAAAAGAACATTTGATTTTTTTTTTATTCAATCATGTATTCATTTCACTTAAATTCTCACAAATTTAACTCATGGTTGATTGAAGATTGTTTTTAATATGTTGCTAGATTCTTCTTTTATGTTCTTGATTTTCATACATTTCATTATGTTCTCTGCATCAATCAAATATCACTATTTTCCAAAAGAAATTGTATTATTTGTGATGACCTACCAACCTGTAACCCACATATGAAAAGTCTTAAAACATATTCTATTGCATCTATGATCAATACTACTCTAAAAATATTATGTCATAAACCAAAATTCCTCCTCTAACAGAGTATGGAACTCTTTTTTCCACAACATTCTAACTCTCAGTACTATATTTCAGTGCTCATTACTAGACGTTAATTCTCCTTTACATGACCGAGTGTTAGAACTATGTTCCAACCTCCATTCATTAGCTCCTTTATCTTTAGCACCCAATCTTTATTCTCCTCATGAGACCAACTCCTCATGTAAGAATTAGCACCTAAGTATTTGAATCCAGGTGCTTAAGTCCCATAGCACCTCATGATAAAATCCATAGGCTATTAGAGTCGTTTCTGTTTGGAGTGCATCCAAAAACTGTTAGGGTAAGACACTCCGATGGATCAGAGTTAAGTACTCCAATGAGTCGGATTTAGAGACTCGATCAACAATTGATCCTGACCGTTGTTTTTTCCACTCCGATGGACAATTACGATTGCTTGTCAGAGTTTTGACATCAGATCTTTAAGGGAACCCAAATAGTGAGGGATCTGATCTAGAACTGATCTAGACTGTCGATTCTCTTCTCTAACAGATGATCAGATTATGATTCCTCTCTTTCAGAATGGTTGTCTCCCATCAACCATTGAGCAATTCTTGACCCGAATTTGTTTTTTAACCGTTGATCTCACTTTTGAATGGAAGGCCCGATCTTCAGAATTGTTGGATGGTTTGATCTAAACTACGCTATATCTCTTATAATTGGATCATCATTGATCCTTTCATGATCAATGGTATATTATGATCTCTACGTTTTTCCTCCTCCCAATCAAATCCAAAAAGATATGACCAATATGGCATTTCCACATGTCCCTTCTAGATTCATTGATTTCTACCACTCTTAATTAATCTCTACCATTGGTCACACTGCCTTCATCAAATTACTCTTCATTATTGCACTTAGAAACACTAACTTCGAAATCCTTTCACAATTGCGTTAGAATACGAACTCATGACTACTTCTTTCCATCAATTTGGATGTATGCCACTCTAGATCTATTCTCATCCATCCATTATTAACAAATGAATGAAATTATTGACCCCATAAATCAACATTCACGATTTAATTCTTCATCTTGATCAAACGATTATCATTTCTCCTTCACTACAAAGAACACGGTCTGTGTTCTTTGAAGGGGTTTGAACCTTGATTCACTGACACATAGAGAGTTAGATTAAACTCAAATTCTCCCTCAACTGTATTCATTTTAAAACTATCAACTTGGCCCTAATTTTCCATTATGTTTGGATCATCGATCGTTCAATGATCGATGATCAAGGATTACGATCTCTCATCCTCCAATATAATGGTTTTGATGAAATTTAACCCCGAAACTTTCACACACTTTGTAGAGTCCGATATGGACTTTAATTACTCAACACAAGGACATCAATACAATAGAAAGACACCCAATCTCACACTAACACATAGAGCCCATAAACACACATGGAATTCTATAATGAATCTTGTTATGAGGAATAAATATGTATGGTTTGGGGAAGGACCACAACATAGAAAACAACACCCAAAAATCAACTCAAATCTCAAGTATGTTTGATAAATGGAAATTCCAACAAAAGAAAGGCTAGAATCCTACCTCTTATGGACGTTCATAGGATACCATTGTTGAGCTCACAATCTAATGCTTGATACCTACAAATTTTCCTAAACATCCAAGATACAAAATCATATGGAAAATGTATGAAATGTTAGCATATAAACTAGCATAATCCATTAACATGTATAGAAAATTTACCCATGGAAAATAAAATTTACATTTGCAAAATATAATTGAATGAGAAAAGAATATTTCTATTAATATAATCATCAAGAGTACATAGGTGACAACCTCCTATATCAACAACTCATCAAAACCGAGAAACTAAGTCCCCCCACCTAGTCCTTCACCACTTCAATCCTCCATAAGGAATTCTCACAATTTTTAGGAGTAATTGGGTTCCTCCTTCACAAGATAGGGAGAGCTTGGGGGATGAACATAAGGAGAGTTCAAACTTAAAGGACTAAGGGATGTAGACTCAAGGATTTAATGTGAGGAAAAATTTCTCCAGAGTGTACTTTCTCTCAACTTTTCTCTTCTTTCAAGGCTTTTATATGTCTCAATATATAGCCTCCAAAGGGAATTGAAGGGTTGAATCAGATCATTTCCAACATATGAAATGCCAATGATCATGAATCCCATGACTTGGCATGGAAAATCTGAAATATTATTAATTTTGAGCACAAAACATGATGTACGTGGGTTGTAATGGAGAAACCTACGTATACACAAGTTGTATAATTGTAGCCCACATATATGTACACAATTTTAAATTTTT